>JANHGN010005063.1:47930-108895 GCA_024605025.1 Megaceryle maxima | reverse complement strand
TCTTGGGTTTTTTTTTTTTTTTTTTTTCTTTTCCCCCCCCCCCCCCCCCCAGTTTTCTGTTGCCCCTTTGTTTTCTCTGCTCTTCGGTGATTCTTTAACTACATTTTCTTATGATTGTTTTAAAGCGTATAGGTGCCTGATGAAGTAAGTACTGATAGTCAGTTCTGAAATCCTGCTCAGCTGAATTTTGATACCATAATCTCGAGTATACTATTGATGGATGAACCCTTTCATGCTAAGTATTCCACAGCTTTAGTTGGAGGATCTTTTGTTTTCTTTTTTCTCTGAAAGGGAAGAAGAATATAGCAAGGAAGAATGAAAGATTATCAAATAAAGTATACTATGTTTCCTTAGTTCATATGTTTCACATATATATGTGTATATCTGTGTTCCTAATTTCAAGGAGATTATAAAATAGCTAAGTGATTGAATGGAATTTAGATTCATGTTTAAGTAATCTCAGAAATTACTGTTCACGAGGAAAAAAAAAATCTGTTACAGTATTTTCTTTGACATATAGCTAGATATTGCAATACAGCATCCACTAATAATCAGAAATGTTCACATTTGAAAACTAAACATCACTGTTTACTTCAAAGCCATATATATGCATAGAGAAGCTTTAGAGATGCTGCATATACACAGAAAAATATCCAAGTTAAAATGCAATGGTGGAATTACATGAACATGTTCTGCCATGATCATCTACAGTGCTTTTCCTTTTCACTCTAACTCTGGCATTTTCATGTTAATAAATACATTCTTGGTTAAATATGTGTGTTCAAGTGAAATGCCTCTAGCATTATATTACAAGCTGTATAAACTTTCATTGTGTATTATATATCCATTAGTTCAAGTGTATTTACAAGGTTTTTTATACATCCCTTTCTTATACCTTCTCTTTTAATGGCAGTAATTCCGTACACTTAAACTTGCTTGCAGTAAAATGCTTATTTTAAAAGCCAAGTAAATGAAAAGCCCTGAATTATTCTGAGCTGTTTGCTGTCTGTTTTCTGGTGAACTTCTGCCAGATTTTTGTGTCACCATACTTGTTAGTACAGTGGATGTTCTCTCTACCTGCTACAGTAGAAGGTGATGGCAGAAGTGATTCTTGTGTGAAGTCCTGGTTAGCATTTATCTTCTTCAGAGGATGGAGTGAGTTGTAAAACTTCAGCTGCGGTCTCCCTTGATGTTGCTCAGCCAGAGAAGAAACCCGCACCAGAGAGACAGGTGCCTGCTATATCCATGCAGATGGCCTGAATCTCTGCTTTCATGGAGGTCAGTGCTCTCGCTATGATTTGTTGGTCATGTCACAAGCTGCAAGATTTTTGCAAACTCTTTAGTATTCCAGAATGAAAAAAAAGTCCTGTGAACACAGGAACTGCCAATTCTTTGAGAAGATAGAAACCTGTACTGTGTGGCCTCTTACCCATCTTAACTAAAGGTGGCTTTTATGAAGGGGGTGGGAGGGGGAGTTACCATCCATTACTTGTGGCAATTTCAAACTCGGAATTCCAATGAAACCTTAAGAAACCTGGTTTTGCTAAGATGATGTGCAGGTAGCTTGTAACCTTACTACTGATTTCTTGAACTGTTTTTTGGCTCAGATAAGTTGTTTGTTGAGTTTCTGTCCTGCTTTGTCTTTATTGTTCATAATTACTGCTCATAGTGTATAAGCAAATGACACAATTTCTTATGGTTCATTTTGCATCTCCTTTAGATGCTCTTTGGAAAGAATTGAAACAGAGTTGAGCTGTGCTGTATCTTTAGGACCTGTATAAAACCATAATATGTTGGGTTTGGTGGGGTTTTTTTTGGTTGGTTGATTGTGTTTTATTTGGTTGTTATGTTTGGGTGTCTTAAAGCACCTTTTCATAAAGTAAACAGCCATCTAGGACTCTTTATACAAAAGATTAAAATCTTACTTTCCAAAAAAGCAATTTTGATCACTTGTATCCCCACAGAAAATATTCAGGTTGATACATATCCTATAATTTTTCATGTTCTTCATGAGTAGCATGTGATACAGCCATGAGAGTAATGGTAGTATCATGTAAAAGCACTTGGATAGTTTGCACAGATAGAAACAACAATCATGTAATAGATTTAATTATTACAGAACCCACAGATCCTTTTTAATGTATGATATCTATTTAGCCAGCCTTCATCGTCTATCAGCTGTAAAACTTGCATGTTGTGAAGGTGAAAAAGGCCAAATGAACCTATAGTCTTTGACTCCACCAAAACACTTGGATTTGCAATGAGATTTTTCTTTCACCAGACTTGCATTTGCTAATTAATTAAAGTTAGGAAAACTGTTACTTCTGAAAGAAATTGAAAAAAATGTTCCCAGACTAATTTTCCATGTATCTAAATTCAGCTTTATGCAATTGGCTTAATAATGTAGGGGATGATCTTTTAACTGGAGCCTACAAGGAGACTCCCCTTTTTTCTCTAAAAATAAAATGAAGAAGTTTTTACATATACTTGTTTAAACAAAATTCTGCATGGGACATCATCAGGCTCTGAATATAAAAATATAATATTCCTTTAGTGCTAGAAAACTTCCTGTGGTGTATTAGCTATCTCAGGAAAATATCAGATATGACTTGGCTGCCCTAAGTATTGGTGGAAGCAGTTTCTGCAGCTTAAGTATAGGAAGCCAGAATACCCCTTTGACAGCAAGAATAAGTCAGATGAGAGACACCAGAAGCAAAGTCTTTGCAAGGGAGAGGGAAAGTTATATCACTTAATTAGTTTCCAGCTTTGGAAACATTTCAGATTAAAGCACAGCAGAAAGGATATACTATATTGAGTAATGTGATTTTTGTAAGCTTGTCACTACTCCAAAAGAGCAGTGTGATTGACTTCAAGCTGAGTGTCTTACTCAAGTTGTGCTAAAAGTTTGACAAAGTTCCGAGTATATCTCTATTGGAATAACATGGTGATATTCCAGTTCCATAAATGGGAAGCAGTATGTTTTTCACTCTGAACTGGAAAGAATAATGTTGAGTTACAAACATAAAGGGAAGCAAGAATTTGTTTGTCAAGTTACATCAAGGTGGATCCAGACTAGGACAGAAGGGGAAGTTATGAGGGGATTTTTGTTTGCATGAACTTTAGTTAAAGCTTCAGATCTATAGTCTAATAATGTAATTGCATCTCTTCAGGAAATATTCATCAAGTAGATTTTGTGATATACTATAGTGGTGTTAGAGGCATTGCACAACTACTAGCAGCATAATAAAAACTTCTACTGACTGATTGAGAAGGCACCCTCAGAACTGTAATGGCAGGAGGACGGGAAGATGACCAGAACAGTTACTCTCAAGTTTTTGGTTGGTTTTTTTGGGTTTTTTTTGGGTTTTTTTTTTCTGTATGAATCTTGTCAAAGCCTTTGTGATATGTGTTATTATTTACTCACAAAAGGTCCAGAAGAGCAAAACAAAGTCCAAAAGGATTGAAGGGAAATTGAAATACACTGTGCTATCGAGCTCCGTCAGGGTTAAGTCATTGCTCAGGTACACTGCTATGTCCTTTTTTCAGATTAGAAGTGGTCAGTTTAAAATTAAGACACAGAAGAGTTGTTTTTCTTTGAAGCTTTGTCCTCCCTAAGTCCAAAAAGTGTTCAAAACTACCTGCTTAATCAATGACGTGTACTGACAGTATCCAGTAAAGCTTGAGGTGCTAACAACAAATTATAGTCTGCCCCCAGAGGCAGTAGTACAATAGCCTCGTGTGCCAGAGCTGCCAAATGAGTTGTGTCACCACCTCTTTGCCCAAATCTGTTGTCTAGGTTGTGGAAGATGTACAAAAGGAACATAATTAAGCCCTAGAGAGGGACCTGCTCAGCCTGGATTTATTCCTTCTCTCTCACAAATTTCTTACCTACTGCTGGGTATTTCATACAGAGAGAACATCCTGCCTAAAAGTCAGCATATAGGTTAAAGTTAGATGCTTGAGGCAGAAGAAACTCTCTTTGGGAGAATCCTTTTATCCCTTCCATTTTCCCTTGGAAAAGCAATGGCATTTTATGCCAACAGGGGGATTTACCTTCCTCCCAAAGGGATTAATAGTAGTATACATCAGCCAGATCACAAAAGCATGAAAGATTCAGTTAGTAATGAACATCTAAGTATAGATATATCAAAGAAGAGAAATAAAAATGCATATCCATAGCATGTTATGTGTAGTTAGTGACTTACAGCTATTGATACCTAAAGTTCTATGAGGTGGAGAAGAAAAATTAAACCTTTAGTTTGTAGGGGTGTCAGGCATTGCACCAAGTAAAGGAAAAAAAGCAGTAGCATCACCATTAGTCTGGATGGGGGATGCAACGTCTAATGGAAAAAAACAGTTCTGCAAGCAGATGACAGATTTTAAAATTATATTTGAAATATAATATCAAGTGTAGACAGATGAACACATTTCCCTTTATCATAGCAGGGTTCTTTCACAGATCATGTCGTATAAGTGAGGAAGAGTAAGAAAGTCTCTCTTACTTTCAAGTGAAGTTACAATGCTTCAGTGAGATGCAGAGCAATTCCTATTTTTCAACAAATTAAAAGTGTCAAAGAACTTGACACTCTACTATGCTGAACAGACAAGTCATTGTGCTCACATTGCCATTTTAAATGCTTTGCTTTGGGGAAGCAGCATGAGAAATGCTGGAAATTATAAAGACTGGGTGATCTGTGTTATTCCAGTAACATTTTGCTGAGCCTAGAACTAGGTGATCTAATTGTATAAAGTAGATGATGTACAGTGGGATCAATCCCTAGGAAAATAGAGTATGAGTAGTACATGGTCTCTGTGGAGAACATGTGACAAAATTATTTCAGTCACTTCCCAAATATTTATTTGTGTAGCAGATGGTATCAGTTAGGTTGTCTTTTGTTGTTTTGTTGGGCTTTTTTTTTTTTTTTAATTTATTATGAATAATCCCATGTTTGTCATATGTCATGTTTCGTTCTTTGCAAAACTGTAGCTGCCCAGTAGAGAAACCAGAATGGAGTCCTTAGGAGATGAGGAGACATTTGCTGACAGAATAACTTTCTAGAATGTAAAGGGCAAATGGGCTGCAGAGAAATTATGGTGGCCAAGGAATAAGCCCTATGTATAGCAGAGACCAGTCTGCTGAGAACAGCAGGAACCCAGGCTTCAGAGGGACTTTCCCTAGAGACCCAAAGGGCACTGTGCAGACTTCTCTGCAAGTCTGGAAGCTGCTGACATGCTGGACTGAAAGCAAGCCTAAGCAAACAGAATTATTTACCAGGACACAGTAGGCAAGGTGGAGATACAGTTAGGTATAGTTCTGATCTTCCTCATTTTGAGTTTTCTCCCCAGAAAATCACCTGTTCTAGTGTCTGTTATAAAACCCAGCTTACCTATTTGAAAGCTGTTTTGGAGTGTTCACTGTGCAAAAAAAGGTTTGAGCCGTCTGACCTCACAGCTATGGCCAGGGCAGAGTTCCACTGCAGTGCAGTACACAGTCAACAACAAACCTACATCACTGGGAGGACTATGGGCACCAGATCCCCACCTATTACAAACTGGCAGATTACCACCTTACACAACTGCTAGGGATCTTCCCTATGGTGTTTCTCATTTTTGCAGCATACCTGTCTGCTTATTTATATGTATGATTAGCTTAACATAGAGCACTTGGTCATTAAGAAATGACTGACATTAATGTTTTCAACTATTCTTTAAAACATCATCTGTTTAGAATGTGATTAATGAAAATAAGCTGAACCCAGACCTTAAAACATCTCTGTTTTTATAAAGCTGCTTAGAAAGTATGTAATGAAATTGAATTCAAATCAGATTAAGATCCAAAGATAAATGTATAAAGGAAATAGTTTAAAATAAAACACTTGGAAGGTTTGCATTCTTTTGGACTTTTCCAAAGTGTTTTGAAATAGGATTGACTTAAAGAGTCATATAATAATAATAATAAATAAAATATAAATAATAATAATAAATTGTAGTTGTGGCATCTCTTTTATATAGCGTGTTAAATGTGATTGGTTATTGGATGTTGTGTAAAAAGTTAAGAAATGTTGCAAAAATTTAATTTAAGTATCACATTTAAATATTTGGTAGATTAAATTTGGGCTGGGTTTTGTTGCTGAGTATCTTTATTTTGCTATGTCAGTGTCTACTTTTGGATAGCTCTTTTACACAAAACATTGTACTTCTAGTTTAGATCTGCTCTTTGATATTGATTTATCACTGGGGAAAACTAGATATCACTTTTCCATTAGGTTGCTTATCATTTAATAGTCTGTGGTCTTGTAGTCTAAATAACTTCTTACACTTTATACAATTTTAGCTGCTATATTAGGAAAGAACATTTTAAATGCTGAACAGGATTTTAAGATTGCAGCTTTTCTTATCACTTCTGTTGTTATTCTGAGCAGAGGAAGAGCTTTGGATTCTTTAAGCATTGAACAGCAGCTCTGAGAAAAAAAAAAATACTTCAAAGAAAACTGTATATTTGTGTCCTGCAAAATTAAAAGAAAAAAAAATTTTTTTTTTGTAAGTGTAAATGCGACATCAAATGTTTAACATGTTTCCAGTTTTTTAGTATAAATGTTACAATTCTCACCCTGCAATTTGTGGTGATGCTTTCTGTTCAAATACAAATACATAATCTTACTAGCCAGACTAAGAAGATTTCTGTATTTAGTAGTAAGTAGTCTTTGTGGCTGCTAAACTGTAGAAACTCCATAGGCAGCTTTAGGATCCTTGAGCATTTCTGATTTAGTAGCCTTCAAAGCAGCTTCTGATTGTCATTGAATCTCTGTTCTTCTTCATGTCTGTGAATATGGTCAGCTCCATGATTTGATTTTATTCCTCACTGAGTCAACAGAATAATTCTCAGTGTCTTTGGGAAGCACCACTGAGACCATTTAGGAAGTGCTGCATGATGCTTCCATACAGTGGTGACTGACAGAGATTGTTTGCACCCAAAAAAAGTGAAAATGAATGACAACAGTGATCTTGAAATTTAAAAACTAATAATGAGAATGATCAATAAAAGGTCAAAATATTTGCTTTCACTTAAAAATTGTCATCAAACGATACAGAATTTGTATCAGAAAAGCTATTATTTAAGAAAACCTGGGGGTTTAATCAAGCATAGCTTTTTGCATAAAGGGACAGGAGGCCTGAAATACCATTCTCAAAAATAATTTATTCATTGGAATAGTTTCAGATACCTCCCGGATGCCTTAGATCGACATGTGTGTGGACTTAGCATACATATCTGAAAGCAAAACAAGCTTAGAGTATGTTTCATCATGGATCCAGCTGGGATTGTGAATACTCTGCTGTATGCTGATAGATAACAGAAGCAGCAGAGAGAGTAGTAATGGGATCTTCAGTTTCTCCCTGTTCAGATGATGTGACTGTCGCATCAGGATGTTGTGAAATGTCTCTGGTTTTAGACAAAGTCAATAATTTCGGTTGGTGGGGCTGTGAGAGGAAGTGTGACTCTTGAGTTCATCCTGGATGGATTTTGGTTCACAAGAGTCACATTGCAACACCAACCATTAGGTTAACATTGTATGGAAACAAAAACAACAAAAGAAACAAACAAAATCCACAACCGGTGTGATCCACTTCAAGAAGGGACACTACACAAAAATAAAGATACTTACAAAAAGGAACCTAAAAAAGGTCAACTAAGAGAAGGAGGTTGTACCAGATGGTGTGGAAGCTACTTAAGGACACCATATGTGATATTCAAGGCCAGCACCCACCACCTGCCATGAAAGGAAGACAGCAAAACTAGACAACAGAGTAAAGGAAGTTGTTAGAAAGAAGCAGATAGTCTTTAAAAAACTGAATTTACCCAAATGATGCCTTCAACAGTTTTAAATGTAAAAATATGGTAAGACTGGCTAAGGAATATTTGAGCAAATGGTACAAAGAATTAAAAAGGGTAATAGGTCTTACTTCTGATGCATCCAAAGCAATGTGCCTGCCAGTCTTCTGAGATGGTCATCATGGTGTAGAAGGAATACTTGAGAGGCTTGTTTCACAGAAGTTAAATAAATTATTTGTGTTGATGTTATCTGTGGAAAAATCTATGGAGAATCCTATGATGGAACAGTGCTTCTTGAGCTTTCTCAAAGGATACATGGAATTGAAATTATTTAATAGTCATGCAACAAAACAAATTATAAAATAAAATGACTGGTGCCAGATATGCACACCTAAAATTTCTGAAAGAATTCAAGGAAACTATCAATAGGATGAGAGGAAATGGGCTTAAGTTGTGCCAGGGAGGTTTAGATTGGATAAAATTTCTTTACTGAGAGAGAGGTGAGGCACTGGAACAGGCTGCCCAGGGAGGTAACGGAATCACAATCTCTTGAGGCGTTCAAAAAACATGTAGGCAAGGCACTTCAGGACATGGTTTAATGGTTATGGTGGTGTTGGGTTGACAGTTGGACTTGATGGTCTTAGAGGTCTTTTCCAACCTTAATGATTCCATGATTTTGTTCTATGACTCTATAAAAAAAAAAAAAAAAAGAGCTCACGTTACTGACAGTGACGCATAATCACTTGTTTTTCAAATTGCCTTCTTATCCGAGACTTTGAGACTGGATAGTGTGATGCCAGTTTTATAAAACAGCTCTTAAAGCACCCAAGGATCTACAAGCCTGAAATGCTGGTGTTTGCCCTAGGCAGTCCAGTACAAATTATATGCAAATTATGATTTGTGGGTGACTCCAAACCTGTGATCTGCATGGGAAAGATCAACATGAGGTCTGCAAAGGGGAATTCTACACATTTCTTGGAATTCTTTGCAAACTGATAATTTGGTTTCCTTGAATTTTCACAAAGCTTTATAAAACCCCTCACTAAAAGGGGCACAGATACATAGCATGAAAGGCAAAGTCCTGGAAGAGGTAATGCAGCAGTTCTCAGAACAGGAAGGCTGCAACTGTAAGCTCGTGTATGATAGATGGTGAAGTGAAAAGAGTGAACACTGAAGTCCCATTTCCTGATGGCTACACAGATACTCACTGCACTAAATGCAAGAACAGGGTGCAATGTAGTCTCAGATTCATTTGTCAAAAATGGTAGAAGAAAACACATTTTAGATACTTGTCAAGTGATGCACTTGGGAAAAAATAGCTAGCCAAAATTCACCTGCAGAATGGTGAGCTGGCTGTTACCAAGCAGGAGTGATATTTTTTACAGTACCAGAAATAACTCTGGAAACAACGTTTCAGCACTTGGCAGCAAATAAAATTATGGCAGTTATTAGGATAAAAAGTACAAAAGAAGGAACATAATTATACCACTAAAAATCCTTCAGTTCACCTTATCTTGAATGCAGGGTATGGCTACTGTTTGATGCAGGTTATAGTACTAGGTAGATGGTTTTTGTGCCCAAGTACAGTTCCTCTTATAGCAGGAGTTTGACATAGCTTATAAGTGAAATTCATCTGTATATACAGTCAAACTTTTAGGATTGAAGACTGTTGCAGACTGTGATAACTGCCATTATTTATTCTTGTCATTACTGTTCATTGGATTTATTTTACATTCAAGAGGTGATATTCTGATGTGGTAGGCAGTGTATACAAGTTTACCAGTTTTATATGAATTCTTCATGTCTAAGTACAGAAATACATTATGAATGAACACACAAAGGATGGACCTTAGCCTAAGAAGCTTCCAATCTTTTGCAGTTTTCTCCAATAACAAAAGTGTTGTAGATTACTAAAACCTTTGATTGGTTTTTTTCTGACTTCAAATTATGATTTGGGAAAAAAAAAATAGTAAAAATATTAACATCATCTTGTGCTCATGAGATCTTTTCAGTATTGCTTTTATTCTAATGAACCATTACATTTTATTGCATTTGTTAGCCACAGTTTTTCAGTCTTGGCCAACTTGTAGTTGCTTATTTTAATTGGCACTAAAAATAACATTATTTTTTCCCCTTGCAAGAGCCTAAACCAAAACTAAATTCATCTGCATTGACTGCTTGGTACATCATGGAAAAGCCATCCAGTGTAATAGGGAGAAGAAAAATATTTAAACTGGATGAAAAATCAGGAGAGGCACATGTCCTGTTTCATCTGAGCAAAAGAACAAAATTACCATAAACAACATCTGGAACTTGGGAACTACTGTGGGACATGGTCCTTAAACAGGAGAGCCAGCTGCATGCTTGAGTCATGATGAGCATGTTACAGAGGACATTTCTAAAGCTCAGAGGACATTCTTTTTCTTTTCATCAGTCTGCTTTATATCTTTTTTCTTCTTCTTTTTTTTTTTTCCTATTTGCTGTTCTAAAGGTTTGTTCTAATAATATTAGGGACCCCAATTTTTAAGAATCCCTGGTATCATCAACTTCTCAGGTAATTGAAACCAATCTTTGAGACACTGTGCAGCTTTGTATACCTTAATATTTGCAGACACCTAAGTAAATAGCCTCCCATTTTTCATTGTCGTATTTATACAATTCTTTTCCCTGAGCGTTTCCATCTGCCATTGTCTGAAGGAACTGAAATAATACAGATAAACTTGAGGAAGCTCATCATTTCCATCACAAAGTTGCCAGCAATGTGCTCATGCTGATGGTTAGTCTGGATGGGATGTACAGTCACTATTGCTGTTAACCTATATTAATCTTTGCATTTAATCTCTTTGTGCCTCCAGCTGCCCTGATGATGAATAAAGTTAATAAATAAAAGTACTCTTATTTAGTAAATGTAATGTATCTAGTAATATTATTTAGTAAATGATATTAATCATTTTTTTAGTATCTTCTCTTTTTCTCTGAAGATACAAACTGGATGTGCTGACTTTTCGTTATCAAAATTCAATAAGCAATATCTTCAAACTGAGTCCTCTATTTTGTTTTAAGTCTGGGGTTTTTTTGACATATTTCTACTTCTCTCTTATTAAGGAGACATGCAGTTTGCATGGAGGAAACTTCTTAATGTTTCAGGCCAGACTAGATAGGCTGATAAAAGATTACTTTTTCTTTCAGTGCTGACTTTCCTTTTCAGACTACTCATTCCCACTTCCATATCATTCTGCCAGTCAGGCTAGTGTGACTGCAGCTGCATGGTAAACTGCATCAGGAAAGTGATTGAGACTGAAAATAATTAAAAAAAAAAAAAAAAAGAAAAAGAGAGAGAGAGAGAGAAAACAGTTCTTTTTAACTGAACAGTTCCTGAGGAGGGTCTTCCTATTAATGCTGAAAGAAATGCATATGAAATTATGACTGTGACTGGAAATGTGCACAGACGTTCTGCTGGGAAGGCACTTTGCTCAGTCTGAGAGGGCACCAAATCCAGACTAACCAGGTTAAAGACAATTGTTTCTGGATAATTGGATTATGTGATAAATTAAGCTACTTGTGAAGCAGAGATGGGTTTTAGGAGGGAGAGAAGTGACAGACCATTATGGAGCAGGAGGAGACAGCTCTCGTTGAATTAGGACAGGCTGTAGCTGCAGTTGGGCCTATAGTTAGTGTGGACTGAAAGCTGATAGTTCTATAGGCATTGTTTAAGTATGTATTCAACACCTTACTGAGATTGCTTGTGTAGTAGATATTCCCTGCATTTGTTATAATTATGCTGCTTTGACATAACAAACCTCTTCAGTCGGGGGGAAATTATTGGAAGCAAATTCTTAGCTAATGGAATTTTATCATTTCTCCCTATTGGTTTAAATTGTAAAGAATCATAATGTGGGGATTTTTTCATAAAACAGTGGGGTTGTTAGCTAGTAAAAATTAGTCCAATGAGCAGACCCATGTTAAGAAGCATCTTCCACCATACTGTTAATTTTTGTAAAAGAGACTAATTCATCTCAGTAGTTGTAAGCATCTAGTCCAAATTCATTGTCTACATTTCCTTTGTAGCTAATGAAAGTGGGAGAGGAAGACAAAGACCTTCAGGTTGCATTTCCCTCTCAGCTGGTTTAGGTAATTTGATTTCTGAAGATTCTAAGGTCTCTTGGTTTATCAGGGGGAGCATAAGTCTAAGCATGCACTGAGAATTTACTTTTCAGATAGCTAAAATTGCAGGAGGTGAATCCCACTGAACATGTCATTTGTTAAAAGCATTGTATGAGCTGTGACCTAAACATTATGGTTTACGTTTCTGAACAACTTTTATTTATTTTTAGCATGGCTGTTATAATCAGCCTTGCTGGCTATCTAAACAAGTTCTTGAATCCCATTAAGCTCTTGGCTCCTGTGCATACCACACATACGTGAATTCAATAAGCTAACAGTACCCTTTGTAAAACAAGTATTTACTTTCTTCTATTTGCTTGTGAAACTACTCAGATAAATTAGATTTCACCTTGTTCTTGCATGAGGAGGCAGGAAAGAGACCTCACTTTATTGCTCTTTCTTTCAAGTCAAATCATACAAATCTTTTTGGAGTTTCTTTCTCTGGTAACTCCTCTTGTCTGTGTGCTGGGATTGTGCTAAGAAACATAGCATTAAAAGCTTGAAGAGGACAACAGGTTTGTAGAATAGCTTTGGAATATTTTTCCTGTTATTTTCCATCTTCCTTCTTATGTATGCAAACAAGGTGTTTGATGTTGTAATCACTAGTACCCACTGAGCAAATGTTTTCATTGAGCTTTCCCTACTGATGCACAGGTCTAGCTTTTGTTTTGTTTTTCCTGAGCTGATAACAGTTCACTCTAACCCTAGCAGTGAGTTGTTCAAATTAATGCCTTTTTTGTGCATTGCTTTGCATTTTTTGACTTCTAATTTCATCTGTTCCTGATGCTGAATCACTAGTAACTCCCACACATGGAACAGTAGATACTAAAGAGATACTCAAATACAGAACAAAGTATGACAAAAGCTGCTAGAGGACTGCCAGTTTAAGAGAGAACTAGGTAAAGTCTTGTGTTTGATTTGTTTTCTGTGTAGGAGAAAACTCAGCAGGGTTCTTATTTCCTTTCAGCCAGTTATTTATCTTAGTAACATACACATGGGAAGACAACGTTCATTTTGCCTTTTGACAGTTGCACCCTGGTCTCTTCAAACCTTCTACACTGTCCTGAGCAACCAAGGATAAGGAAACTTTTGGATTTCACTCAAAACATCAATTATCTTAAGCACTGTTCTGCCTTCTGCACCATGTTTTTTTCAAGTGGCTTCAAACCAATTGAGAATACTTGGCTGCACAACCTGCTGTAGTTTTGCTGAGATTTAGAGATTCTTGGATGCTTAAAGAGCACGTTGGGCCACTTTGCTGAGAGCACAGATTAGAGTAGCTTTATTACCAAACAGTGTGGTTCAGGGTAACAGAGGGCTGAGAAATTTTATGGAACAATGTATGTATGTTTACAGTGAAATTCACCTATTGTAACACAAATACTCCCATGAAAATCCAAATTAGATCTTAAGATGAAACACTGATGCTTTGTTTATAGCATCTTTCACCATTCATATCTGCCTTCAGTTCTGATATTTTATTCCTGCAGGACGACACAGACGTTATTTTTCCCACATCCCATATGTCCAAGTCATGTATAAAGATATTTAGCTCAAATACCATGCGTGCAAAACATTCCACACTGTGGGTATGAGGTAACGTTTGGTGTGTCTTTAACATGCTGTGGTGTTCAATTACAATACAGCAAATTTATTTTTATGCAGCCTTCTTCATAGAAAGTATGGAAGATTGCTTTGCAGTGAGTCATCTGTCAGCTAAAGAACTAAAAGTCTTGTAGTGATATTTAAAGAGAGAAGGTGGCTTAGAGCTGACAGAGTTCAAGACAGAAAAAGAAACAGAAATGGAGAGGGCCTCCATTTCTGGGGAAAATAGAGGCAAAGACTGGTAGGGGGAGGAGTGGGGAGAAAGCCGAACAAGCTGAGAATGTCAGAGGCAGTTCAGGAGACAATGCAGATCATTCAGAAACAAGTTCTGGGCTTCAGGTGTCTCTCCTGCATTACACCAGCATTAGCCAAGCAAGGATTCTTTCACACTAAGGGAATGTCTTAAACCCAGATCAGTAAGAGCACTGGGCAATGCACTGTGAGGAATTTAGAAACATGCAAGTAGGGGTTGAAGGAAGGATAAATCACTTAACTTTCTAGAGCAAGACATTGGAAGAACACTGGCGTTCTGCACTCTGTGATATTTAAACGTGAGGATTTTGTTAGACTAAAACGGGGAATTTCATTTAGACAGGAATTATTAAAGGCATGAATATGAACTTCAGTAACAGTGCAGTCAAAAGGCAGATGGATCCTGGCCATCTTCCCTTGTGAGTGCCAGGAGGGAAAAGCAGTCAGTTCAGGGTCAGAGATGACTTTAGAACTCTGGCTTTGTGTACAGGGCTAAGATCTGAGTAAAGAAGCATGAAAGCTATCTTGGAGAGCTAGAGGGACTTCATTCCCTTGACATTTGGGCCTTCTGAAGAATTAGTTAGTAAGGAAATTATAATATAGCAAGGGAATGACAGAACCAAGACAGGTTGTTAAAAAGATCAGAGATTAATTGTCAAGGTCACTGATGCCTTGCATGCTTTCCCTATCAAGTTGATGTCCATAGCTGAGCTAGCAGTAAGGTATCCCAAAGGAGGAAGATGTTTGAGCAGAAGAAAGTTGAAGAATCAGAAACAGATGCCTGGTGTTTTTAAGGCACAGCACCATCATGGAGGGATATTGTTGGTAGGACCACTATCATCTTTTATTGTGAATTACTTGCACTCTTCTTGTGTTCCTGGTCAAGTCTACCACCTGGTGGTGTCCCTTGTCCCCTAGCCTGCCCATACTGTTTTTTGCCCTTGTGATTCTTTTGACCTCACTCTCTGTATAGAACCATCTACCTTAAGAAAGTACATGTGATGTAATGTTTGTAGCATGAAGGAGAGTACAGTCTTTATTGAAAGCAGAAGGGAAAAGAACTTGTCTTCTTAATGAATTCAGAAAAGTTGACTTTGACATTGTAGTACTGAAAGGCTTTTTAAGCATAAAAGTAAGGCCACTCAGACATACCAGAATTTGAAGGGAGTAATATTTCATTGTATGCTTTTCCAAAATGCTTATTACAGATCTTCTTATTTATAACTATCCTGTGTCTTTTGAATCTGCAGAGGAGGAATATCAAGGACAGCCCAAGAGAAAGCGCATTCGGAGGAAGAAACAAAAGAGCAATTTGCAAAACTCTAATAATTTACATGGAGAACAAACAGAATCTGGAATGCAAGAGACTCTTGATCAAGATAATTTACAGCCGCAGCAGATAGACAGTCTGAAAATAAGCAAAAACAAAAAGAGGAAAATGAAAAAGAAGCGACAGAAAGAAAAAATGAGGGCAGCTGGCTTGGTAACAAAAACTACCAGCGTGGATTTTACATATCAGCCTGATAAAAACAACAGAGAAGAAGCAGCAGGCTTAAAAGATATAGATGAAAAGGCAGATAGCATTCTGGACTTCCTGCAGGCAACACAACAAATTTATTTTGCTGACAGTATGTACCACTCTTTCTCCTTTCTTTTCATGAGTATTACCATATAGGGGAAAACAGATGTGCACTTAGTATTGCTTCTCAAAAGAGAAGTATCTCTTTTGAACCCAGCAAGACATGTGAGTGCTTTGTATTTGTCCTATCTTCTGATATGTACATGAATATGTAAGAATACACATTGATATAAAAAACTGTGGTCCTAATCCTCTGTCTTTGAAAATATGCATAATATTCCTTGCTCTTTTTTAAAATATTCCAATGTGCTTGGGATAAGTGTAGTGGTTAAAATGGACCCAATTTTTCTTTCCTCTGCAAACAAATATCCAGAATGATTACTTGCTTTCAGAGAGCTTCAAATGAGGGCAATAATTGCTATCCTAAACTACTTTCATGCATATTATCTCTGAACCAACCTACTTTTCAGAAAGTTCTCCTTCCCAAGAGGAGATTTATTTTTAATATATAAAGAAATCTAAACAGACAGCATCCAAGAGGAAAGGGGAAGATACTATTGGCACGGGGAAAGTGTATTGGCATAAAGCCCTTGTTCACAAGATGAATGTGAACTGATGCTCAAAGCACATTCCATAGCACTTAAAAAAAGATTGCATGGATGTTATTCCTAATGGCCTATTGAATGTTCATCTGGCCACTAAAATCGGAGAAATTCATCCTATATATTTCTTCCATTGCCTTCCTAAAAAGCTGCTTGTATGGTGCTTATGTCATAAATGCCTTTCAGAGATAATGAAGTTTTAATGGTAAGTACTATAGTACATACTGTACTGTACGTACACCAGATTATGTTGGTATCATCAAGAATTAAATGTTTTCTTAAGGGCAAGCTGGTGTGTTCTTTAGTTGCTCAGCTCAGAACACAGCTTTAAAATTATAAATGTCTTGTGAAACTGGAAAAAAACAGTGAAAAATTTTTCGAAGTACACGGCCTTGACTGCCTTTGTGGAGCTGAATGAAGAATATTAAACAGCTTGCCTACCTGTGTGAGTCCATCTTAAATCACAGCTGGCAGCTCCTAGTACCATAAAATTCATCTTTAGGCTACAGAATTACTTTTAAAACCCTGTTACAATTACATCTGGGATTTTTTTTTTTTTTCTCAAGTTTTATACATAGAATTATCTTTGCTTACTGTTAAAATCTGTGTCCTGTGTCAGGTCTTCACGCCAAGCCTAGCATTGAAAATCCATCCTACTCTCTGGCTAATGTATTTCCATCACCAAAACTAAGAATTTTATTACATCAGTGTATGGCTAAGTAAATATAGGCTGAACTGCATGCATTTGCTCTAGTGGAACTCCAGAGTTACTGAGCAAGACTGCAAACTCAATACAACAGTTCTGCTCTTAATACGGGACTCAGAGAAGCCTGGGAATTGTCCACAGCTGTGTTGCATGTTGAATTGTAAGAAAAAGTGTTGAGTTTCCAGCTTTCCCTCAAGTTAAGTTTAGGGATCTGCAGTGGTTTACAGACTGACAGGCCCTGCTATCAAACCTGTAAACTGGAGAGCTGAGCCAGTGAGGACCTTGGAATCCATAGAGAGAAATTGTCAGGTAAAAGCAAGTTCATCTACAGATAAAGTGTCACATCCGTAAATCAGAGTGTGACTAACTTTCTTGTTAGGCAAGATCTAGTTTATATATAGATCTGACATTATACTATTTGCCTTTTCTAGTTGAGTGACTTTAACACTCCCTATTTTTTTTTTTTAGATAAATTTGGAAGCCATTGCTTTTAGCAGCATTTTCAAATGGTCACATTGGATTATACTTCTTGTACTTATGTCAGAAAGCTGAATCGCAAAAAATCTGTTCTCGGTTGACTTGCTGGTAGAAAAGAAACAGGAGAATTAAAGGGAATCTGGTTCAAGGTGTAGACTATATACATTGTTAATGGAGTGGAAGAATTAATTTATGCTTTAGTATCATAGAAACCTCTGCTGTCTTGTATGCTGTAATATCTGCTTTTTTTAATAAAAATGTAAAGTACAATAACAAGATAATTGCATACCTTCAAAAAGTGCATTGCAGTACTAGGATTTTGTAATACATAGTGTGTAGGAAGCAAAACCACAGCACTTTGGCCACAGTACAGTTCCCTCATCACACCTTTTTCCTGTGTGAGTCTTGAGAATTTAGATTTTTCTTGCATTCCTGTCACTATGAATCTTATTATCCTTTTTACTTTCTGAATTTGATACTTTCCCCTCTTACCATTGTTTTAACATTTAACAAAAAAATGGGAGGAACAACCTGCTCTTTAGTACCTGATATTTGGTTATAAGCTGTACAAAAAAAATGAATGATGCTGTCTTTGAAAAGTATAATTGGGAAAATTCTCTGTGGTCACTGAGTATTCTTAATGTGGTTTTCCAATTGCTTTTTCAGATAAAACAGTAGGCACAGATTCTGCTGTAAATTCAGGAACTGCCCAAGAGCTTTTACAATATCTTGAATCTCGCACCATCGCTCCCTCAGATGTGACTCTTCTGCATCATCTGAAATCCCTTGTATTGCTACAGGATATTGAGAGACTGAAGGATGCTTTGAAACACTTCCAAGAAGAGTCCACGATGCCTTGTGGTAGGTACCATTCGCTCATGTTCATTTACCGATATTCCTTTTTCTGTGGATTGAAATTCAATTTTGTCACAGTTGTTTTTGGTTTTGTTTTTTATTAGGAAGCTGTACAGAATTATATAGTGGTAAATATATGCTTATACAAGATAAAACACAATTCCCATCAAAAATATAGTGATTTTCCCTGTTTCTTCTTTGGTTATGGTCAATACAGAAACTTTTCATTCTTTGCAGCAATTGTAGAGTACAAGATGATTCAGGTTCTTAAAACAATATTTTTTCAAATCTTATCTGGCTTAAGATTTAATCCTGTTTAAATCATACATCTAATGCATCCTCTTTATGGACTTTTTAAATCACAGGAATTAACTTGTTTATCTTGGAGATTTCACTCATCCAGTTAAGGATTAATTTTACATGCATAAGAATAAATAAAGCCCATTGTATCATTTCTTCTTGGTCACCTACATGGCTTCTTTAAAACAGTTTTTCCATTACAGTGTTTGATGTATAGCTTTGTTTTTCTTTAAATATCTGGTTTAAGTTTCTTTAAAAATGCTGTTGATTATGAAAAAACATAGTTACACTTTATAATAAATGATATTATGAAGTCAATCATAAAATGAAAAGTTATTCTTTTAATCTCTGAGGCTTGAGTCTGATTTCATTCATGCTCCTTTTGTTCTCTATTACAACTCCTATAATTTTAGTAGTATTTCTTCTTGGACAGTTAACAGTTCCTCAAGTGAATGTGGGATCAGCCTGTAGTCCATGGAAGGTATAATAATTCATTTTCCATACAGGCTTCATTTAAACAGTCATTGTTACTTGTCACTAGTACAGTTGTTTCAGCATCAGCTAAGCCTACAAGATATGCTGAATTTTCTTCCCTCATAAAGAACTTAATCAGAGTTGAGAGCACTTGCTATGGCATGAGAGAATCTCAGCCAGTTTAGATAGTGCTCTAAGTCTTTTGAGGAGTAACAGATCTGGTCATAGTGTAGTAACAGAATAAATAAGATCATAGCCATCAGAGGCTTAGCAATAATATTCAAAGAGACTACTGCTTGTAACATCATTAAATAATTTACAGCATGATAATGGTTAAAGATCCCAGTCAAGACTGGAGCCTACTCTATGCTGTGCATTCTGAAAACACAGAAAAGAGGGAATTCCTGCCTGTAGAGTTTATAGGTGTTATAGTTTGAAACAGACACGCTCATAGAAGTACGTATGTATTCTTTAAAGTGTACATATAGAGTACAACAGCCCTTAAGGTTCTGATAGATCTGAAGTATCCACGTATACATGGAACAGAATCCTACTGTGTATTCAATAATTATTTTCAAGCCTAGATTCTATGATCTTGATTATAATCATGTAGTCTCATTGGATGTGATACCCATTTGCAGACTAAGTAGGACTCCGCAAGAACAGTGGTAATGCTATTGACCCTTTATTAAATGACCTAATTCAGCTTTTGTTGATTAAATCAAAATGAAACTTTTGAAGTGACCACATTCAGGCTATTCCTTGCAGGCCTTATCCCAATTCTGCTCAATATAGTAGGAATTCTGTTGGGTTTTGCAGTCTTGAGGCAAGCTACTGTGTTTACTTTTATATAGCAGTAATGTCAAACTGAAGAGAGAAAACAGAAGAAAATTAGAAACAAATCCATGCAATTACCCTAATTTTATGATGTATTTACTTATCACTTGAAAAGGCAGAAAACAATTTTCTGAGTGATTTTTAAAAATCATTTATGTTACTGCCAATACAGCCTGAAATTCTTTACCCTTTGGGTTGATATTTATCCTAGTAACTGTTGTCACTCCAGGCTCAATTTTAAATCTCATTCATGGTGGTGTAACTGTAGTAGTTGATTTGATATTCATGAGGTACAAAAACATTAAAAAAAAAGATTAAAATACATTGTTATAAATTATTAAACTATAATTAAGCACCTGCTAGATATTCATTTGCCTCAGCAGAGTTTAACAATATATTCTATACGTAATTCAGGAATTTGAATGAATGAGAATATAGTGCTTTGAAATTTTACCTTGAATTTGGCTTTTAATTATACTTTTTTTCCTACTTTTGGCTCAATAACAGGTCAGCTTGACCAGTTTTTCTAAGTTTTAGATTTCATTCCCAATGAATGATAAAAGTCAAGTTATTACAAAACTTGTCTCAGCAAATTCAAGGTCTTGTTATAGAAACATGGGTTAGAGCTCTTTGTGAAGATAAAAATGTCAGTATATCATATCATAGTAGTCTGAAATTTTTTTACAAGTTTGTCTGATTAACTTGCTTCTTTTCTGTCTTGTTTATTCTTACTGAGGCATGATGTACTAGAAGAAAAAGTCATTCCTTATTAGCACAAGGAAAAGAAAAAACTGTTTTTCTTAATTTTGGAAGTTGTGTTATTTTTACAAATCATACCTATTTTTAGTTCAAGAAGCAGTATGTTAACTCTTTTTACTGTTAGGATACTATTTAAGTTGCCATCAGCAAAGGAATAATAATAAATGCTGTGTTTTGGTCAGTTTTGTCTTTAAATCAAGGAAGGAAACAGTAGCAAAAAAAAAAAAAAGTGATCAGTCTCTCATATGAGTGCACATTCTCCATTAGTACACACTGCAGAGTAAACTTCATATTCTATAGCTTTTATTTCCTCATATATATATTATGGTTTAATCTAATTTTCCACTGAGGCTACCAAGTCCCACTTGGCAAGTTTATGCCTACTAATGATAAATTCGCCCTTCTTAGTAACTTTTTACAAACTCTGTAGAGTAAAGCTATGGACTGCTCAGGGTCTACAGACCACAAATTGAAAAACACTGTTTCAGGACTATGTTTTGGCGTTACCCTCATACCTCTTAGCATGTTGTGCAGATAGACAATTGCAATGCAACCAAAAGAAAAAAGAAACAATGAAGAAGAATGTTTCTGATTTATCTTAAGCTCTTAGATCACAATATTTGCAGTCATATTAAAGAAAGGTCTAGCAAGGTTGGTGGTATGGTCTGAAAAATTTTGCATTAAGAAACAAATGCTAAGGAAATTGAAACAGAAAAATTATCAACATTAAGGTATTATCTTTAACCTTCATTTAAATGAGAAAACATACCTGGACGAGAAAATCTGTGGGTAAGAGATACTGGTTGCTCTGTCTAGTTGTCATCCTCCGTCAAGTTACCTTGTACTTTGTGCTTTAAGTTACTCCATCGTTAGTTTTGACCTTGTACTTCAGCAATCATACAGAGTTGAGGTTGGTCAAGAGTTTTTGTTTGAACATGGCTATTTAGAGTGTCATTGTTCTCAGAATGTAAAAAAAAAAAAAAAGAACAAAATGGCATAGAATCATAGAATGCCTTGGGTTGGAAAAGACCTCTAAAGATCATCTAGTCCAACCCCGCTGCAGTGAGCAGGAACATCCTCAACTAGATCAGGTTGCTCAGAGCCTCATCAAGCCTGACCTTGAATGTCTTCAGGGATAGGTCCTCCACCACCTCCTTGGGCAACCTGTTCCAATGTTCCACTACCCTCATAGTACAGAACTTCTTATTGTCTAATCTGAATCTACCCTGCTCTAGTTTAAAACCATTGCCCCTTGTCCTGTCACCACATGCCCTTATACAAGTCCATCTCCAGCTTTTTTGTAGGCCCCCTTCAGGTACTGGAAGGCCACTATAAGGTCTCCCTGGAGCCCTCTCTTCTCCAGGCTGAACAGACCCAACTCCTCAGCCTATTCTTGTAGGATAGGTGCTCCAGCCCTCTGATCATTTTCATGGCCCTCCTCTGTACCTGCTCCATCAGGTCCATGTCCTTCCTGTGCTGAGGACTATTACTACTTCCATTTATTTGGTAGTCTTTTAACAAAAAGTACTTACCTCTATCTAAAATCTATAAATGCAGAGAAGAGAATGATTGTAAGTCAAATAGAGACACATTTCTCATGATGAGAGTGTGGCTGATCTCTGTCAGAAAGTCAGTGGCCATTTGCAAAAGGAAGCCAGACAGCTTCATGATGCTACACAGTGCAGTGGGCAAAGGAGAAGAGCTGTGACTGGAAATAATGCTCCATTTGCTGGTTGGAAGCTGTAGCTTTTGAAATGAGGGCTACTTAATTCCCATTTCACATAAATTATTAAAGCATAGGTGATCACCTAATTAAAAAAAAAGTCATTATCTCCTAATTTATGAACTCATTCAGCTTCTACTCATCAACTTCATTCCATTATCTATTAACATTTTCTCTTTGTTGGTTAGTATCAGGTCTCAGATATACTCTTCCCTTGTTGCCTAGGAAATTATCGCTCACAAAAGAGCTAGAAGCTTCTTTTAACTGCCTGTTTTTTGAGAGTTGTCCATTATATATGTTTCTATTGCAGCAGGTGGGGAGTTACATTTTGCAGGCCAGAAGTAATAAAGTCACTGTGTGCCAACAGTTCACAGGCTGGATACACAGAGGCCCTGAAATGATTTTTTTTTTGTGGGTGTTTTTTGTTGTGGTTTTGTTTGTTTGTTTGTTTGGGTTTTTTTTGGGGGGGGGGGGGGGGTTTGTTTTTTTTAATGAGCATTCAAAGAAAAGGAAATGAAATGTGAAAGCTGTATCAGCATAACATTATAGAATCATCTTAAAAGTGATATGTGATAAGTACTGTAGAAAATCATGTGTTAAAAATAAGTAGTCTCATAGATAATCTCTGAATTAAGACAGAAGCTGTGGCATTTTCAGGCTTTAATGCAGCTGTCTATACCAGACGACTCATTCTCAGCTGGGGCTTCTAGGTGCTACTGTAAATTAATGTGCAAAATTACTCTCCAGACAGAAAGAAGTGAGAAGATTGTACTCTTTTAGCCTTATCCATATGATCATGTCATTTCAATCTCCTTTTTTTCCAAATTATTGAATCATAACAAATAGGACATTCCAAATATAGAATCAAAATTGTTTCTCGTACAAATAACTGAACTCGTAAAAGAAAATGCACCTGTTTATCTAGAAGTTCATAGGTATTAGTCTTCAAGCTCCAATCTCTGCAAAGGTTTTACTGAAATGCTAATATTAAATGGAAACATATGTTCAAACAAGTCTTTTTCTTTAATGTTCAGAAATGTCATAGAGGTATTTCAGGAGGAATGTGTTTTCTTTGTTTCAGATTATACCAAGATAGTCACGTCTCTGTTTCACTACTGGATTACAGATATCCTTCCTGTGAAGAACAGCAAATAAACCTTTGCCTGTGTCCATATGCACAGGGTTGAAATTTAACATACAAACTCTTAACCAAGTAGCAATTATTCAGGAAGAGCAGTGTCAATACACATTCTACACCATAAGGTAAATGAATTATTTTTCTGTGTTAACAGCTCCAGAAGACAATAAACAGGGTATAACTACATGTGATTTTTGTGTTTGGCTGGTCAAGAATATCTGTATACTGTGTGGCCTGAGTCTTCAGCTGGATTATTATGTACATTTCACTTTAGGATAAGGAACTTATCTGGAAAGATAAAATCTGTATCAATTATTTTGTTTAAGAAGTATACTATTTTTTGTTTATAAATTGATTATTCCTTTATGAAAGCTTTATTTCTTGACTTCTTATTTATCTAATATACATATTCACCTGAAAAACAGAAATACATTTCTATATTTAAATCTAAGCAACAATATGTCTGAGGAATGTATTTTTGCTGAATATACTGCTAAATTATGGAAATAGATAAATTTCTGCCTGTGGACCATGTAGGTACTGATTGGAGTTATGCAGGAACTTAGACTACATTTTCATAACTATTCCATGGCCCAGCCTGGAAAAAAGAAGTGCTTCATAAGTGAGAGGCTCTTCTCTCAGCTGAGTCACTCAACTGATAGGTGATAGAGAGCAAACCATTTCTCATACCTTAGTGTGTTAGCTTCCTCATCAGTAGGATAGGGGCAGCATATTTATCTCTTCCAACATGTGCTTGGAGGTATATTACTGACAAGACCATATAAAAGTTGCCTGGGGTTTTTGCTTACTTGTTTTTTTTTTTATTATATTGCCTGACATATCCTATCACAAGATGTTTTTAGTGATGCTCAAAAATGTGTATTAAAAATACAGTCATACCTCCATCTCATTAACTGAAGAAGTTAAAGATCTTCAGTAACATGCCAAAAGATTGCAGGTGCAGAAAAAAAATGGTCTTATGGCTAAAGCAGCTGTATGCAGCTCTGGAGACCTTGAGTTAGGTCTGTATCTGCTAGGAAAGATATGTAAACCAGACTTTGCAGAGGAGAAACTAATAGCGTGTTCCCTGTTTTAATGCTTCTGACTTGCTGGCATGTGGGCACTAAACTGCAGCTGTGAATTTTCACTGAGATGCTGCATGCATCAATCCCACATCTGGAGAATGAGGAAAACATCACTTGAATGTGAAACACCCAGATACTCTGCTGACAGACTCCACAGGAAATTAATCACTTCATCCTCAGATGAAGGTTTGAATGTTGTGCAGTAAATGAGACTTAGGAACTGCACAGAAAGGATATGCAGAAACTCATTGAGTAAGCATCATCTTTCCTGTGCTCTGAATATGGAAAAAGAAATGAGATCATATAATTAAAGACAGTATTTTGAAACACAAGTACAAACCAGGTCAAATTAGAACCACGCAAACAACTGTAGTGTCTGCATTTTCTGATACTCGAGTGACTGTGCTGAGAGATGTTATAAGGCTGCTACTTCATGTGGACCCCAGGACCTGGGGATTCCTCATCCTCTGGATCCAGGCTGGTGCACTTGGAGACCTCTCTGTCCAGCGCTGATGGAGGTAACTGCAGGGTTCATGTTTCCAGGCTCAGCCAGTAGTGAGGCTCAGCACCTATCTCGGGGACACATGGGCACACATGACACTGACAGGGCTGACTACACAGGATGCCACAGACAGGGCACTGCCTTTAACAACATCCATAAGCAACCCTGCCAGGACTCAGATAAAACACAAGTATTGTTATCTTCTCTGGCTGATTGGAAGTGAAGTTCGTGAGTGAAAACATGCATGCCCTTCACTTCCTAGATTCACAAGCCGCATTCACAGATCCTCCAAATACCAGCACAGGCCCCCAGCCTCTCTCATATCCCTGCCTGGATCCTGGGCCCTGCATTGAGGTTCTCCTACTCACCAGCTAAACTGGCCTGTTACATGCTATCACATTCATTCACACACTCATCTCACCACCATTTATTCACCCATCTCACAGCTTGGTTGTTGCTTTAATTTCTCTTATTTATTACATATGTTTCAGTGCTCTGCCATTTCTCATAATATTAAAGTGATATTTAAAACTATGCTGAATTTGGGTATCTTTGCCAAATAGAAATATTTTGTACTATCAGTAGTCTAGTCCCAGAATGTGAGTAAAATTTCTCAGGTCAAACCTGTACTTTGCTTGAATAATAATGTAATAATGGGGAGAAGATTGCTTTCAGTCTCTCTTTTTTTCCCTTCGCTTTAACGACTCTAAGAGCCTTATATTCTCTGCAGAAATTGGCCGGTCCTAACAAGGCAGGACTGGGAGGAGTTTCAGAGCATAGCTAGTTAGCATCAGTGATATCTGATGTCTTTGTGAGCGACCTGTGATAGGAGCTGAATCTTACACTTATCAAACTTGCCACTATTACACTAACAGGGATTATAAAGAGTAGAGGATAAAGTAAAATCTGAGATGTTGGAGAGTTTAGACCAAATTCAAGCAGATGAATTGTAGATTGTCATTGTAATGCAATCACCTAAGAGTGTATTTGTTTCTGAAACAAACATGCCAAACAACAGTGTCCTGAACTTCAGTGTGTGTAGGGACCTGTAAGACCAATACATGAAAGAACACAAAATAAAGGTCTAGTTTAAAAGGAAAAGAAATGGACATTACTCATTTTATAATACTATGAATTAAGCAATGTACTAAAAATGGCAGGGAGAGAAGGATTGTTTGGTTCTATGTTTAATATCCTATTTGCAATCAGAAAGATTTCATGCACCAGAATTTTAATACCTGCTCATTTTTCCGTGCTTCTTTAAAAGAATTGGTGCAGAATTTCCCTGCACCTTGTATAGTTTATTTGAGCAGCAGTATAACCAATACAGCTGGGATATGAAAACTGAAAAATTTAAATTAACATCCATCAGTGAAGACAGTGTGGTTTACATTTCACTATACATGCCTCCTTCAACAAGCAATGAAATGTTTATTGCTTTGAATTCTCATGTTAAACTCATAAATGGTAAAGGAGATGGCCTTGAATTTTTGCTTCTTCCACATCAATTAGTCTAATGAATGTGCAGTACCATGTGGAAATTCTGAGTCATGGAAGAGGTTTTTTCATGGACTTTGCATCAGAGAACTTCAGTCTGAACTGTACACACACTATTACCAGCATATTTCAAACTTTTGGGAAGATAGAACTTTAAAATTTAGGGGTTTAAAATGTACATGGACTCCAACACAAGGAGCAATTTAAGGATTAACTAGAAAGTAGCCCACATGTGGCTTCAGGAGTTAACTTTCTAGTTTGCATAATTCAACATTACACAGTAGGGAAGGAACAGCAGCCCAGTGGGACAGAAATTGAGCTCTCAGTAGGTGTCGGTCTCTTCCCTTGGCTTTGTGTAAAAGGAAGACCACAGAAGCTGAAGTAGTTTGGGACATCTGTAGCAGTGAAAAGCTACACATGTATGCAAGGATATGAGTTCAAAGCCATTATCTCTAGATATAGGTACATGTTTTATTCTCAAAATTGCCTGGAAGACCTTAATTCTTCTCTTTTGTAGATAATGTGAGAATCAGTCTCTTAATGTTACAGATATTTACTGCTTCATAAGTGGTGCAATATTTTATATAGTACTTTACAGTCATGTAGACTTATAAATTCTTTAATGTGTTTTCTATGACAGCTGGCTTTTCTCCCCTGCACCAGTTCAAGGAAGTACTTACTCAGTAGGCTGAATCTCTGAAATGACATCTGAGGAAAAAAAAAATCTTTAATAAAAAAGACAAGGAAGGAAGAAAGTGGTGAGTGGTAGCACGAAGGCAGAAAATTGTTAAGCTCCCTTTGTAGAAAACATATTTCACCCAGTAATACCTGGTGTATCCTAACACCACGCCACAGAAGTAGAGTGGAAAGTGATACGTGTTATGCTTGTACACTATGCTACACTTTAAGTATATTAACAAAGAGTGGTGGTGAAAAAAACCAGCATTGGAAAAATGCATTGTGTTTAATAATTAGTCAAACCTCAGGTTCTAGCTATGTACATTTTGTGATTAATTGCTTAAGCCCTAAATTGCACATAAAGGAGTGCTGTGTTGCAGGTGGTTATGCAGCTAATTTAGTTTCACTGTTAACTACTTTATCCTCTGCATTGTATCTAAGTAAATGTTGTTGAATACAATAACTATAATGTCTTAGTATTTCACAATTTTTAATATATGTTTTTCTTAGATAAAGAAATGTATATTTTTAAACTGCTAGAAACATGCTAAACTAATCCATGGAGGAAAGGCACTACATTACTATAAAGAAAAAGAAGAAATGAACAAATGTTGTATGTTTCTTACATCTAAAGGTCTCAGAAAAAAAGAAAGTGTATTATTTCATTATTTGAAAACAGTGTATGTGCACCACAGTCACTCAAGGTCAAATGTATAACTTTAATAAGGACGTTCTCCAAGTTAAATGCTTAACTTTGTAGAATTAATCTGTAGTTATTATAGTGAGCTATATACATTTGTAAAATGTATTACAAGCTATAGTCCTCTTTTATATTATTATTGTAATGTTATATCCTGGTTTAGGATCCATAATTCAAAAAAAAAAAAAAATGTTATCTGAGACTGAAGAGGTCTACACAAAAATAGAGATGGAATGAACCTGTGGTTCAATACCTTTTCTTTTGCATCAACTCTAAGCTGCTATAGGTTACATCAGCTAGAGGCTGCTTTCCTTCATTCTCAAGGTCTTTGCCAGCCTTCTCAGTCCCTCAGTCAGTGAACACGTTTCCTCCATCCCCACAGCCTCTGGTACTAGCTTCCATCACCTATTTGCTACATTTTCAGATTAACACATTTGTGCACATATTTGCACAGTTCAGGTTAATACATTTTCCCACAATGCCTTCTACAGCTCTCCATGGAGCTTTCTATTGTCTTCATTTCCTTCTTTAAAACTCTCCCTTGCCATGATGCTGCCCAAAAGCTTGGCAACATCAAGGTCAGTAGTGTGCTAAGACAACGGCCTACAGTGCTGACTAATGTTGCCATGTTGTAGCTGTGTACTCCCACATCAATCTGCCTGTTTTCTCATCTGTTTTCTCCTTTCTTAAACTAGTAGCAATTTGATGCAGGGTTTAGCCTGAGGCACAGCTTCTAGACATCTATTTTAGGATAAGAGCAATGGTACAAATGGGAGAACTTATGTCTTTATGTTGACTCTTTTGGGAGCATAAACAGGTAGCTCAGATGGAAACATCTGCATTGCAGGTATCTAGATCTTGTCAAAACTTAATTTAATGCATCTGAGGAAGGGACAGGCATGTACATTTTGCACAACTAAAACATCACCTACTCCTGGTGCTGGTGGTAGGCTCCTTCAAGTTGAACACAGCTGCGATGCCCCCTCCTTGCTGCTTTCCTATCTTCCATTGGGAAGCTGTTGCCTGGTAGTGGTAAAAAGGAGAAGGAGAAGTGCAAGGAGCTGTTGCACAACTGTGCTTGGAACTCACCCCACACAACCTGAAGAGGTGCTTCTCCAACTATTCCTCATGTTCCTTTCATGCGATCATGCCCAAAGTGGCCTCCACCACTTTTCAGATAGGCTCAGTAAAAGATTGCTGTGTGATTTATTCCTCCTTCTGGTAACAGTAATGAAGTAGAAGTGAATATAAATGCACAGAGAAGGAGTAGCTATTGCTAGGAGTATCAAACTGATTACCCATTACCTGTGATCTAGAGAGCGAATCAATAGCAAATACATTTTTTTTCAGAATCACAGGAGCAATTGCCATTCTCTGCAGACATAACGATAGCTGCTTGATCTGTCTGGTGTGTTGGAGCTTAAAATGAAGGTCATGTTCAAATCTGATTGGAATTCAGGGAAAGCATCTTAGCTTATTACCATTACTATAGTGCTGGATTCTGTTTATGTTGGTGAACAGTTTAAAATACTTGACATGTTATTCAATTAAATCTGTGATTGCTAACTGACAGAGCAAAGTGCATTGATTTTTCCAACCACATTAAGCTAAGTACACGGCACAGTGTTTCATTACCCTGTCTGCTTAACCCTTTCACATTAATTCAATTACCCAGTATAAAATTAATGTGTAAAATATTAAATAACTCTAAATTTCTAAATTAGAAGGCGTTGTAAGAATATATTCGTCTCAATAGTTTCTGACATATATTTATTACTGGATGATTTACAGTCTGCTATGGATCACATTGTTACCCAGATGGCAAAAGTCACTCAGAAAGTTTTTTCTCTGTACTCACTCAGTACATTAATAGATTCACAGAGTATAAGACTAAAAAGGATATGAGAATATCTTCTCTGACCCTATCTAGATCCCCAGTCATAAATTTTCCTTTTACTTCAGGGTGACGACCAGTAACTTGAGTCTGACAAAAGCACAATTTGTGGATTTTGCTAAAGCAAGTCTTCTGCAGAGACAAACAAGCTTGATTTAAGGACATCAAGAAATGAAGACCTAGCCCCTTCTCTGGTCATTTATTCTAGTACTCAATCATTCTCCTGGTGAGAAACTTGTGCCTTATTTTAAATCTGAATTTGTCTAGATTTAACTTTCAGACATTAGTTTTTGGTAAGCTTTTCTTCACTAGATTAAGTAGTCCCTTGCTAGCCCCTATTTTCTGTTTGTGGAAGTTTTTGAAGACTGTAATCAAGCTACAATGCAACCTCCTTTCTGCTACCCTAAACATTATCTCTTCAAATTATTTGATTTAAGACATTCTCTACAGCCATCAGATTGTTTTTTCTAGCTCTCCTGTGCATTATCTCCATTTTTCCCCCCACCATTTAGGGAAGAGTGCACACAGAACTTCATTTAAAATCTCAGTAGTGCCAGCTTTGGTACTCACTACTCCATTGCTTGTGGGTCCACCTTTTTGCTATACACTTCTATAGGGAATCATGTTGAATTATTTGTCATAGTAGACAAGGACTCTTAAAATTTATTGCTTTCTAGAATTTAGGCCCTGGTTCCATAATTCTTGTTCTCAAATGTCTGAGTTTCTGTTTGGCTGCTAATTTTCTTTTACTGTGTCTGTATTAATCAATGATGGATTGTTTTTTGTGCCTGTACTGCTTTCATTGGTATTGACTATCTGCTAATCTTGATGTCTTGTGCAAAGTTTATCAGCAATGGTTCTGTGTTTACTTACAGATCATTAATAAAATGCTTAGCAGTGTTAAGTACTAGTACTAGTCTTGATGGAATCCAGAAAGGAACAATGTCATTCAGTCACAATTCCCTATTTATGCCTTCTTTTTGGAAACAGAAAGCTGAGGTCATCTAGAAAATTTCTAATGTATTTAACATGTACTCTATTGTCTTACATTTTTTTGATCAAAAAGCCACGTGGAGCTAGGTAACTTCACAGGAGTCTAAATAGCACAAGGTGTAACGTATGTTGCTGATACCAGCAAGTATTTCTTCAGTTTTCTACAAGAACAAACTGTAATGCTTTTTAGGTAAGGATAAGAGACCAAACTAAAGACACTGTACAAAAAACTATAGAATTGTGGTTTAGAGTTTAAAAGTATTCAAAGTAAATAGCCTCTCAAATTTGTCTTATGTGTTTTCAATTTGTTGCTCTGCGGGGAATGATTTGCATTAGTTAAGAATGATTGTTTTGAAAGATTCCTTATTTTTAAACATCAAAGAAAAAATCATATTGCTTTCTTTTCCTGTGAGATGCAATCCACAGCTTTAGTTACAAAGGTGTCTAGTGTGTGCATTATCTGTTGTGCTGCGTTTCTTCCAGCTGGTAATTGCAGAAAGATCCTTGAAATAAGTTCATTAACTACTGATGAAAAAATAGCAAGCTTAGAAGTTTGCTTAAGAATTGCATTTGCAGTTTTATAGTGGGATATGCATGTTTTCAGTTTTTACAGAGGCACTTCTCTGAGCAGATTCTGGGGCCACAGCACAGTTACGTTAACTCTCAGTATCACCATTAACTGTCTAGAGCCTAAGGTGGTGTTGGAAACCAGTGTAAGGATTCATCAGATTTATTAATCAAACTTCAGCTTAGTCTCCCTACTTCTGCTCATGGAGTGCCATGTTGCAGTTGGTATCACGAATCAAAATGCAAGCAGCATTGACATTTTCTGTTGGAGCTAGAAATGTCAGGGGGAAGTCCCCGTTTCACTTTGCCCAGAACTGTCACAGGCCAGAGAAAAGCAGGAGCAGGAGGATCCTATTATGAGACAGAACCGCTGGTGAGATTCCTAATTTATTGCATTTGTTCATCCCCCTCATGGTTCCCTTTAGTCACAGGCTGGCCCCAAAGCTACACCATGGAAAAATAAAGGAGTAATAACAGCACAGCATCACAGTAACCAGCAAAGGCACAGCAGGGCAAATTAGTACATGAGTTAAACATGAAAGGAAAAGGATTTTAAAACAACTTGCAACTGGAAGTACCACTCCTGCACCACTGCAGGATCCTGCAGTTCAGAAGCATAAGAGAAAAATTGTTTTGTACCAGAAATTGCAAAAGAAAAAGAGCCAAAGATAAGAGGTATTCAGAGCAATACATTGATTTTTTTTTTTTTTTCCTCAATGTGATTAAAGCTGGTGAATGCAGTTCTGAAGCTTTATTTGAGGAAAGTGTAATTGTCCTAGCCAGAAGCTGACCTGTGGCTGTATAAGCCCCTCACATACAAACAGTACAGAGCCTCCAGCTCCCAGGTTCTGGCTCTAGGCTAACACAGAACATGCCTTGCAGGATTCCAAAAGGCTTCTTAACTCTCCCCTACACTGGAAGCCTTAGGGAAAAAAAGCCATGTTTCTGTCAAAATGCCCTGGTAGTCTCCTTTCTTTCAGTCTGATTATGCATAAGCAAAAAACTTCAAAGTTCATTATCAAGCCAACAGCATATCAGGTGCCCTTGTCAGCATACATGAGACACAAAGACTGTTGTGTCTCTCCTTGACCTGTTTCAGAGTGAAAAGCAGTCTTGTTCTTTCAGAGTGAAAACTACCTTGAAGAAACCATAGGATGAGAACATGGGCAGATCCTGGGAGGCAACTGGCAACAGTGACTTACCAAAGTGATATGAATGGGAGGGAAGGAGATGGAGCTACATGAGCGTAGCTTTTCCATTGTAGATTGCAATGGTGATTCACAGACCTGTTCTGCTCTGTGCTCAGCAACATTCTCATGGATAACCTAAGACTTGCATTTTCAAATGAGTTCATGGGAAACTTGGGAGATAAAAGTCACAAAGATGTGATGATGACACTCTTTAAGTATCTCTAAGAGGATAAATTAGTCTGTTGGATAGCAACTAAGGGTCCTCTTTCTCAGCCTTGATGCAGCTCCATTTGTCAGAGTCTTATCCCATCAGAGGAATGACTGGTATCCAGAAATTATAGATGCTTTGTACAGCAGTCTTTTACATGTTTGGTGGTTTGGTTTTTTTTTTCTGTCAACCAAAGAATTCTGAAAAGAACCCTATAATACTACAAAAAACATAAAACTATCTGTTAGGAAGCCAAACTAGGCCAGTCTTTGCCACTTGTTTGGTTTGGTTTGGTTTTCCTGAGCCCCTAACTTGCTGTTGGTATTCTTTGTGGCTATCCAGGATAAGCAAGTCATCTGAAAAACCCACCCGATGAAAGTATTCTACCCACAGTTGCTGTTCCTTCTCTTCTCTGGGTTCAAATCTGAGTCCATGGACCTAAATATTATCTTAGTGCATGGAGTGGTGTGCTTTCATTGCCATTACACCCTGCAGGGATAGACATTCCCTCTCCCGGTCTGGCAGCCTGTGCTCGTGAGCAAGAGTCATTACAACTGAGCATGCTGTTCTATGGCATGCCCTAAGGCAGTGGAAATGACTGCAGTCCAGCTCTCAGCTCAAGAGTATTGTGCACCAGGATATTAACTGTAAGATTGGCAATATTGCTTTGGTGCAGAGGCTTCCTCCAGGCACCCACAAGACAGATGGCTTTATCAGTACATAGCCATTCACCTCTGCATTGCAATTGGGAAGAAATACAAACAAATTTCCAACTATCTTTGCTAAGCAATTTTACAGCTGTCTATCTGAAATTAAAGCACCCTCCCTTGGTTGTGCTTTGCATTTTTATAATGACGGGCAATCTTTTTTCCACAATGCTACACTCAGCCTTCTGCAGAGTTTTTAATGCTCACAAAAATACGTGACACTAAGTTAACAAAGATGAGTGTTTCAGACTGCGGGGAACTGAGCAAAGGAGGATTCTGCATAATCTGTATAACTGGACACTTCCTGTAGACCAGTGTAAAAACCAAATCATCTTTGGCAGGGAAAGGCTATTGTGTAGAAGTTCATAGGAATGAATTGATACGAACCTCATGGAAAGTGTAGAACCTACACAAAAGGGCAGCTTCCACCCACAGCCCATCAGTCTTGTTCCTCCTGAACTGAACTGAACTGTGCATTGATCTTTGAAGTGGTATGGCCAAGGATTGAAGCAGTGCATGAGTGTGAATCCTTGAACACGTCTCAAGTTGGAATGAGTTTTCCATTAGTCAAAAACTGGTCAGATCTAAATTTTAAGATGAAGCAGCCAGGGCATATGCACCCCTTGGCTATTATAGTACCTATCATCCAGTTTCCACATAAAGTTGACACAAACTTCCCATAAGTGAGAGGTACTTAACTAGTAGTACCACCTCACTATCAGGGAAAAGCAGTTGACTGAGATGTCTGTAAGTCGTGAAATGGGAGGAATTTGCCATCAGCTCTGAAATTATCTTCAAGTGGGATAATCTGTCGCAGCAGTTCCTAATGCACAGAGAAGCCGTGCACTGAAAGCAGTCTCTCTGCCTCCATACTGGAGAAGTCACAATGTCTGACAACCAGATAAAATCTTGTTGACAAAGCCATGATGCAGGAAGGTGGTTACAAACTCTTAGGAGGTGATTGTTTTCCTATGTATTTTGGGGCACGGGAGCAGTGAATCCTTATGCATTTCCTGCCTTGGAGAAGGTGAATGGGAAGATCAGAGGAAGCCTTCCCTGGTGACTCTGAGTGAGGAAAGGAAATCTCAACAGCTTGTCTTTCAAAGCCTCCATTTGTCTGCAGGCCAGTCTATGGAAGCCTGCATATATATCCAACTATGGATGTGTTCTTAAGAACACAGTAACCTGAGAGGGAGAGGAAGACATACAGAGAAGGTAAGGAAGCAGGGAAAAGGACACATCCAATTTAAAGAGTTCTGCCTGCTCCGTCTTCGTTAAGAAACTTTTCCTACTTTTCTCTATACCCTTTTTGCCCTTTCCTGTATCTTTTCCAAGTCTGCTTCATCCTTTAAGAGATAGGAGGACAAAACTGCCCATGTTATTAAAAATGCAGGTTGACCATGCATTTTTTGAAGTGTTTTGATTTGTTCTCTAGTCCCTTCCAAATAATTCAGTTGCTTTTTTGACCCCTTCCTGGGTACTGAACTAACACCTTCATAGAACTGTTACTTAATTCCTGTACCGTCCTTATCAGTTCAAGTAATTATGTGCACCACTGCAATACCCTATGCGGAATTGCATCTGCCATTTTATCACAAGTTGTTCTTGATCATAGTGCTCTTCTGCAGCTCTGCACCGTCAGCTTTCAATTTTAGTCCCTGTGATAACTGTAGTGGAATCAGCAGTCTCCGTTCTCCCATTATTTATCACCTTTTCCAGGTTATTTAGGACTTTGCTGAGTAGCAGAGATCCTGATGCAATGTCCCATGGGATGGTGTTGGCAATTTCCTTCCAGTGGGAAAACTCTGCATTCCTGCTTTTTCTTTTGTAGCTTTTAATTGCTTACTCATTCAAATGAGGATCTTCTTCTTGGCCCATGTGACTTCCTTTTTAAGACCTTTTTATTTTTACCAATTAATTTTAAAAATGCACTTTAGTTCACATCCACTTATTTGTCAGTTCCTCAAAAAAAAAAAGCCAATAGGCTTGTGAAGTATGTCTTCCCTTCACAGAAGCTTAATGGGGTGCTTCCCAATATATTTGTCCATGTGTCTGCTGATTCTGTTCCTTGCAATTGTTTCTACTGCTTTGCCAAACAAGGACATCAGGTTCACTGGTCTGTAGTCCTCACATCACCCCTGGAATCCTTTGTAAAAATTGGCCATTCCACCACCTTCCCATCCCCTGGCCCTGAGACAATGTCTCGCAGTTGTGTTATTTCATCCTTTGGTTGGTTTAGAGCTCTTAGGTGAATACCATCTAGTCCTAGTGAGCTCTTAGTCTTGCGCCATGGGAAATGCAATGTCTGAAGAGAGAACTCTGTGTTAAGTCCAGTGTATCATGCTTAAGTGCAGATGTTCACCACTCTGCCCCTCTTGTTTTGTTTTCCACTCCTAGGTACTTTGGAATCTGTTTTAATCATTTCTGTTTGGCCTCGCAGCCAGACAGCCACAACACAATCAGAATAAAGATTACCTAATGAAAAAATAAACATAGAAATGTTACTCCTTTGATTAATGTATTTTTCACACTTCGTTTCTTGCATAGATTGTTCTACCCTCTTCTCAAGTTGATAAAAGAATCTTCCAGTGTTCAGCTGGAGACTTCACAACAGAAGACATGTATCTTTATGCAGGATTATGACTAAAAATAGATCACCAATCATGTTAAATAGACAAAACTGCGCTGGCACAATGCCATGCCAGAAATAATAGATGTCTCTTTAAGGGATTAGAACATTTAAGTAGGAATATAGATAGTAAGGGATGGGAACCAGGTGTAATCAGCAATGTGAAGGTAATTACAAAGAAACGAAACAGGGGGACATGTCAGAAAGTGTGTGAGAACAGAAATTCAACTAGCAATGTTCCCACTAAAGCCATATAATTTAATTTAAAGCTTTGAAGGATTTTCTATCCTACATGGAAGGCTCTAGTAATTTGTATCCTCTTATATTGCAGTTTAAAGTATTACAAGAGAATTTACAGACCTTTTGTGTTTTGGGTGAACTAATCAATTAACCTGTTGCATTGGAAACCCGCAACATACAGCAATATATATTCAGGCTTTTGTATCTGAAAGGAAGTATCAAAGCATTCACAGTTTCTAAATTAGAAACTATTTTTGGATGTTGCAGATCTAGATATCCTTGAGCACTAAACATAAGAAACTTTTTTAGCAGACCACTAAGGAAGACTTCAGAGCCCCTCAATGTTTAGACACATTTGCTATGGAGGAATGGTAAATGTCAATAAAATTTTATGTTGTGGTAATAGCTTCAGATTAATTTTAACTGTGATCACATGTAGAACAAGTTCCAGCCCTTCCAAAACAAAGATTTTACTGGTTTGCTTAGAAGGTGGATCAAGTGCCATTGTAGGATTCATGACTCACAATTTATAAAGCCATATGGAATATAGTAACCCACACATTTTGACTATCTGAAAATTTTCTTTGAAAAGAACAGAGGGGTACCAGTGAAATGACTGACTGGAGTTGTGTACTTCTGTTGCAGATCGGCTCTTTAGAATTAGAAGCAAAATTGTGGTCATGCTTTGAATGTATCTATATTATCTTCTTAGAATGAATACCTTTTCCATACAGACTTCTGGTACCCCAAACAACCCTAGTGTGGCTTTTTTTTTCACACTATGGCTCTGAAATAAATTTTAAATGTCACTAGCTACAGAAAATCACAGGATGCTCTATGTTAGGGTCTTTCTCATGCACAAAACATGGCAGTTCTTTGGAAGCCTCCAAGTCATTCACAGGCACCTCAGAAGATCTCGTAGCCTTCTGTCCTCAGCTGCCATAGGCAAATACCTGCACTTCTGGAAATACATGTCAGAAGGATGCTTCTTAAGATTTCACATTTGTGTGATCTACGGCAAAGATTTGACACGTGTAATAGAGCTGCAGTGTGGGACATAGAGGATGAGGAGGAGGAGGAGGAGGAGGAAGAGGAATAGCGCTGCTCAAAAGATAGTTACATATGCACCTGCTCCTATTCATAGTTTTACTGATGAGAAAATAGCCCAGCGGGAGTACAGAACTGCTGGGAATGATCTGTCCAGCTTTCTGCAAACAAGTGGTCCAAATTCAAGAGGCTCTGGGCTGTATGTAAACATGCACTGGACAGGTTACGACCCTATGCAGGTCAGTGTAGCTATATAGAGTGTATCGAGCTGCAGAAGATAGCTGGGATGCTGTGATGGAACCTCTCATGATCTTGGACCATCTGCAGATGGAGTGAGGGATGCCACAAGGACATGAAGTCTGACAGTCCATCTTGTCTCATCAACCACAGAAGCAGCAAAGGACACAGCAAGAATAATTCTCATCACAGATTGTAAATATCATTCCTCATATCAGCTCTCACAGTGAAAAACACCCACTGAGGACTGGCTAGCCAGGAACACATGTTCAGCCTGGCACAGGAGCAAATACCTGGTGGGTGTCTTGATATAGATACCCATTTTAGTGGACAGACTCTGGGGAGTGGAGCAAAGTGAGAAGACCTGTCTTGCTTCTTAACAAGCTCATCCCTCTTTGCTCCATCTCCTCTAAAAGGAAAGGAAAATGTGGGTTGTTCACAGGAAAGAGCCTAATGTCTTGTTTCTTTTGCAAAGTAGCAGCCACTGTATGTCACTTCTTTAGAACAGCAAACAGCAGACTATCATGGATTAATAGCAGCTAATTGGCCAGACACAATCACAGGAGTGCATGTCCTCTTGAGTAATGATGTGTCCTGTGAGCCCTGTATCCAGATATACAAGCTTTTCATTTGCTTTGATCATCTTAGTAGACATTCTTCATACCAGCTTCACTTTGAATTCTCCTGCTCTCATCAGTGGGGTGCAGTTCATGCGACTGGCTGTATTTACACTATTGACATTTGTTTGCATTAGCTGCATTAACTCGCCATACTATTGAGTAACACTTTCCAGATTTGAACATAAGTATCTAAAATAGGTAAATTACAATGGGAGTTTAGAGCAGCTAGTTTGGGGGCAGGCACCTGAACTGGTTAGGAGACAGGGATGCAGCCCAGCTTGACCAGAACTAGATTCCAGATGAACTGTTCTAGTGCCTTTGTGCTATGCCTGTGCTGCTGCCAGTGACAATAGCATTTATCTACTTTTGCTTTGGAAACACTTTAAAAATAAAAAAAAATAAAACCCCAGGATTATTTATTCCCTGTAGCTTTAACAGATACAAAATGCAGCAATTTCTAACAACATTTTCTTTCCCGGTAGAAGTTCTTCTTTCTCCATGGCAGAAATTAACTTGATTTTCTGCTATTCTTTTGCCGTTACATTTTTGTCAGTTTCTATTATTCCATCACTCAATGACATCAAAGCACTATGGGTAGGCAGGCTACAAATACAGGAGTAACCACTTGGCAGTGGAGCTGTGGGAAGTGAACGAGTCAGTTCTCAGCAGGAAATAAATAAGTACTTTAAGCCGCTTCAATGGTAACTCCATAAGCCTCGGCAACACAATCTCTTGCTGCTGTCTCCCTGTAACCTTAGATGACTTTGAGGACTGAACTATCTGCAACCTTCTGTCTGTGCCTCAGCTCATCTACACAGTGTTGCCATCTTCTTTTATTAACAGCATTTCCTACTTGTCATCAGCGTATTCCAGTACATCTCCCTAATTTTGTACTCCGCAAAGATAATACCATGTAATGCAACAATATGACTAACATTGTTCCTGTTCCTTGCCTGTCTTATCATCTTAAAATTCATTAACCACCTTCACATCCCTCCTTAACACTGTGCTTTGCTGCAACGCCTACAAAAATTTGGAAACAATCTAACTGTGAGTGAGCTGAGAACATTGCCTCGCATGCCAATCAATAGATTCTCTTTATTTCCCTGGGCCCCTCCATCTGGTGGCATCCATCTGCCTCCCCACGGATTGTAGGCTCTTTGGGGCAGGACCATCTACTTCTTCTATGAGCTGACAGTGCCAATCCTGTTACCCCTCAGAGATGGTGTTTTAGTTACCTCTGGTTTAGGGAAAATTCCTTTTAGCTTAGCTTTAATTTGTAAGTAATACACAGAATGATTTGCAAGGATGTGGTCTCAGACCTAATAACTACTGAAGTCAAAAAGCCCAGGATTAGTCATATGGTTGTGTGCACGGGAAGATTTGCTGGTTTGTTTTCTTTATATGGTTTGTTTTATTTATGTGTTTACAGTGACAGCATTTTATATGTATTCCTATCCTGCACAAAGAGCCACAGTGGAAGCCGTGGGTAGGTCCAGGATCCTGCCCATATTCCCCCCACACTGACCTGTTTAAGGATGATGAATTTTGGAAAGTACTTCTTCAGTTAAATATTTCAGTTATTTTCAGAATTATTACTTCAAGATAATACATTCTGCTATTGTTGTCCAGGTATAGAAAGAAGATAGTGTATGCTTTACAGAAAACCCTCCTTTAAAATGCTGCCCCTGTATCAGTGTGGAAGGCCTGGAGTAAATCAAGCTTAATGAGCCAATGGAGAGTCTTCCTTTAAACCAGTTTATTGTTAAGAAATGCAACCGCACATAGGCAGTACCCTGTGGTGTTCTGCCTGAAATCTTCATCTGCCAGATAGGAGCAACAACTGTTGGGAGACATCAGCTCCAAGCACTTGAGCACATACCGGGTCAGAAGCGGCTGATGTCAGCAAGCGCACACGTGCACTGCGTTGTCTTTGGGGCCTTTGCCTTCACACCGCCGAGAGCCTCCCATCTGCAGGCGTGCAGCCTGCCTGCCCTGGCAGTGGGGGGTGCCCCTCACACCCCTGGCAAAGAATTTTCCCTTCTTTGGATTCATGTTCTTGCTGCCGTGCTGCTGTTCTCATGGCCTTGCCCCAGCAGAGCCAGTAATGTGGCAGTGGTGGGTTCTCATAGGAAGCAACTGCAGCAGCAGGAGGAGGATTGCCTGCCCAGACCCAACCAGTTCCCCCGTCGTTGCTTGGGGCCCAAATAATGCCCGTGTATGGAGCATAGCAGTTGGTTCACACACACCGGTCCCAGCCAGCACGCATCGGTCAGTGGTAAGAGCATTGCAAGCAGGAACCACTGATACAGTTTGAGCAGATCCCAATGACATGTGTACTTTCTGCAAGGAACTTTCTGGGGTGACATTTCTGCACTGGAGGGGAGCCCTGGGGAGGCTGCTTGCCTAGGCACCCCCATCACCTCTCTTCCCCCTGGCCACTGAATTTCCCTTTCTTCTCCTTTTTTATTTTGCCTCTGTTGCCTCCTCTCACCTCTGCTTTCCTATGACATTTCCACTTTCCACCCAAAGCAGCTCCATGTATGCCATCAGCTGCAGACGCTGCTGATGGATCCTTGTGCATGTGAATCTGTCTGGGTGCCCTTTGCCTAACAGCCACGTGTTGGCTGCAGTGAGTTGGCTGGGTGAGAGTCAGGGCCCACTAGCATCCAGTGTCTCTCCAGCTCCCACAAGGGTCTGTGAGTGCAGGAACCGAGCAGCAGAAGCAAGCAGTACAGGTCCATCTTCTGAAGGGAAATTTCTGATTCTAAAGCTGAAGTATTGTCATAGCTGCCCTTTTGTCAAGATAAAAGTAAATACACTGGAAAGTAGCTAGGAAAATGAACTGGAAAATAGGAATCACTGTACAGAGCACAGACAACAAGGAAAATAGGAAAGTGGAGGCTGATTGTAGGAGGTAACATATTCAGGATGATGGGAGAAGCAGCTGTCTGTGAAAGAGAAGCTAACAAAGTCTGGGGTGTGTAGACAAAGTGAGAAGTCCAGGAATGATGACAGTGTAGTTTCAGCCTAAATATCTGAGGCATCTGCTTGCCCCTGAGCTGTGATGGGTGATGCTGACATGCATGTCTCTTCACCATGCTCCAGAGCAGCAGGGACGTGCTCACAGGCAGCACGGGCAGCACAAAGAGCTTTTCAGGGAGTGCCTGTCAAGGAGGAGCTTCTACAGTATGAACTCAACCTGTTGGTTGATTCCTGCATTTGGAGAAGCAGCCCTTGCACAGGATTGGTGAAGAAACTTTTAATTTCATAGAATCATAGAATGGTTTGGGCTGGAAGGGACCTAAAAGATCATCTAGTTCCAACTCCCCTGCCATGGCAGGGACACCTCCCACTAGACCAGGTTGCTCAAAGCCCCATCCAACCTGGATCTGAACACTTCCAGGTTTGGAACTTCCATAACTTCCCTGGGCAACCTGTTCCAGCGTCTCACCACTCTCAGTGTGAAGAAATTCTTCCTAATTTCTAATCCAAATCTACACTATTCCAGTTTGAAGCCCTTGTCTTGTCACTACAAACCCTTGTAAAGTCCCTCCCCAGCTTTTTGTAGATCCCCTTCAGGTACTGGAAGGCCACTATAGGGTCTCCCTGGAATCCTCTCTTTTCCAGGCTGAACAGACCCATCTCTCTCAGCCTGTCCTCATAGGAGAGGTGTTCCAGCCCTCTGATCTTTGTGGCCCTCCTTTGTACCTGCTCCATCAGGTCCATGTCCTTCTTGTGATGGAGGCTCCAAAGCTGGACACAGTACTCCAGGTAGGGTCTCACCAGAGCAAAGGGGAACAATCACTTCCATCAACCTACTGGCCACACTTCTTTTGATGCAGCCCAGGATAGGTTTGGATTTCTGGGTTGTGTGCGCACAGTGTTGGCTCGTGTTGAGCTTTTCATCAACCAGCACCCCCAAGTCTTTCACCTCAGGACTACTCTCAGTCCATACTCTGACCAGCCTGTATTTGTGCTTGGGATAGACCTGACCCAGGTGCAGGGCCTTGCACTTGGCCTTTTTGAACATCATGAGGCTGGCATGGGCCCACCTCTCAAGCCTGTCAAGGTTTTTGTTATTGATTTCTCCTCGTCATGGAAATAGAGCACAAGTTGATGAATATTCACAGCTGAGTTCAAAGTGTCCCTCACCTTCAATTTTGGAGTGAGGGGATGTCAGCGTATCATTGCATCCTCATCTGTTTGATGCCTAGTAGAAAACAGTGCCTCCATCAAGCAGTGAAGGCATTAGTAGATGAATGAGATGAGTAGCCTGCACTGCATGTGGGATCCCATGTGTTTGCTTTTCCCCAGCTGTTTTTCTCCCCTGCCCAAGAGGGGCAAGTTAATCTTTGTGTTGTGGCAGTTGGGACTCAATTCTCAGAGGCTTGAACTTTGAAAGGAATGGAGGCAGCCCCTTGTTTGTTCAAAGTTCTCTTGAAACATCCTAGGAGGGTTATTCTTTCAGAGACCTTGGGAAAGTAATACAGATTTTAGTAACACCTGCAGTTACAGAAAACGTTCTACAATTCAGCTGTGTTGAGCATGGCCAAGAAGTCATTTCTAAAGACAGCTGTGGCATTGAAGACGTACTCTTTCCCTTCCCTTTTATTTTCCACACAAAGAAACTTGGTTGGAAAGCTCTCCCTTTCTCAATACTGTTCTGCAGGAATCTCACTGCTGTTCTCTGAATGGAAAGAATTACACACAAAATGACACAAATTGTTAGTAATGCATTTTTTGCAGCTCCTGAAACTCTGACACTGCAGTAAGTTTTGGTTTTTTTTTTTCTCTGACTGCAGGCAAGGCTGGAAATTTAAAGAAAAAACTCAGTGTTCTGTGTCATTTCCACAAGAACATGGACTCTGAGGAGTTAGCCTTGTCCTGCTCTGGGCAACAAGCCCAGGTGATCTCCTGCTTGTGCAGGAAAGTTAGTGTGGGGCATACTCTGAGAATCAAGAACAACAAAAAAGCATTTTCCTTTTTATAGTATAGATTTTCATCCCAAGTGCCTTTGGGTAAGTACAGTGACTCGTATTTACTGATATACTTTCCATTAGCTTCAGTCAGCTCCAAACAGTATATTGATTGTTTCCTGTTAATACAATATTTCCTATAGCTAAGGTATACAGCACTTAAGGCTTAGCCTGGGTTCCCTATGAAAATTTCATATTTAAAAAAAAAGAGGAAAAAAAACCAAACCAAACAAACAATAGAATGGCAAGCTCCCAGTCTCTTGCTTTTAGTATTTAGATTGACATTATCAGACTAGTTCAGGTCAAGTCACCTTTTTTGTGAATGGGACATGGCTCCACTGCTGCCAGTGGGATTCACATGGTATAAACACGGTGTGGTGAAAGGAAAATGTGATCTGCCCACTGCATGGTATGTAAGCCAAAGCCTCAGAAGAAAACAGCACCATTCCTTTATATAACATACATCATGCATCGTGATTAAGGGGCTGGAACACCAACTTTACAAGGAGAGGTAAGAAACCTGGGGCTTTTTAGTCTGGAGGTGAAAAGACGGAGAGGGGATCTAATTATTGTCCATAAATACATAAGGGCTGGGCATCAAGAAGGCAGGGACAACCTCTTTGCACTTGTCCATTGTGATAGGACAAGGGGCAATGGATTCAAGCTCAAGTACAGGAAGTTCCATCTCAACATGAGGAAGAACTTCTTTACTGTAAGAGTTGTAGAGCATTGAAATAGACTCAGAGAGATTGTGAAGTCTCCTTCTCTGGAGACTTTCAAGACCGGTCTGGATGCATTTCTGAATGATCTGCTCTAGTTTTGTCCTGCTCTGTCAGGGGGTTGGACTAGATGATTTTTGGAGGTCCCTTCCAACCCCTACATTCTGTGATTCCATGGTCTGCTGGAAAGTAGACGAGTCCTGAGAATTCTTGATAACTGGTATTGTCATGGAATACCTAACATAGAGTATTTCTCCACATAGAAACATTTAATGTTTCTGCTCTTTTACAGCAGGAAAATTTCTCAGAGAGCTTTAGGCTGCCATAGTAGAGACTAAGGGGCATAAATCAGCGCTGTTCTGTGCAGCACTTGTGAAGAAAACTGATGTGGGCTCCCTGTGCACACCTATGCTATGCACACTTACACCACCTGGAGATTTTTACCCTGAATGATTAGAAGCATGACTGTAACTGGAGCCACATTCTACATTGCTATCCTTATTCAAGGTTGCATGTATTGATAATGGGGAAAAGGAGCTTTCTCAGCACAGTCTATCCATGGCCACATAAAAGAAAAAGAAATTAATTTTGTAGATTAGATTTTACCCCCGTTTCTCACACTGTGCACACTGTATGAATCCAGGAGCAGAACTGAATCCAGGCTCACTACAGTAAAAAGAAATCACTGTTAACAGAAAATAGTAATAACGGTAATAATAAGTACTGGATTAAGTATTCTTTAGTGGTAAAGCTTTAGCAGTAGAAAAAGGGGCAAGAACATGCATAGTGATGAGTAAAAGAGAATGCTATCAGAAAAGAAAGGATTTCTTTTTAAATGTGCCTCCAAATAACCCTGTTATATTACCACATCCTTTCAACTCGGGTCATGGCTGCATTAAGCTTCCTACCCAGTCAGGTCATCCTATGGGTATAAATATATGCTCTAAGTTACATAAAAGCCATCCAATCCTATTTGCATTGTCACTCTACAATACAAACTGCTATAATGACCTCCTTTTTTCATGTCCAGTACTATCTATAAAGCAGGCTTAGACCCTTTCATTCTTAAGGAGGTCATCTCTCGTGTTGCTCTCTTAATGAGCTTCAGACATTCCCAGAGAGTTTTCCAATAATGCAAGACATACCTGGCCCCAGGCAGGACAGTTAGGGCTCTGCCAACACCTAAGCACTGCAGACAGATCCCATGTGACAGGTTATGCAACTGAGCTGGGCTTTATATACCCCTAGGACCTTAAGCACAGAAAGGGCTCCAGGGAAAAGAGCATCAGGTGAGAAAAAACTGTTTGCATATGTTGCTTCTTGGAGTGCTTTGGCATCATAGCAAACCGTATTAGACTTAATTTTATGTTTCATTAAGAGGTCAACTTCTGAAAAATCCCTGGGATTTAGTAATGTTTTGTGTGTTCTAAAATTCCAGGAGCTGAAATTCTACAAAGACTCAGAAATCATGGTTATTCCTCTCCGGAGAATGACACCTGGATATATAAGGTTGTTACAGGTATGAAAATTCTTCCCTTTTTTCCTGTTTTTAATTATATCTTTGAAATACCAGTGTTTCTCTTGCTCAGACTGATTTTATTTCAAATTATTTCATGACCAACCCAAGGGAGCACTAGCTTCTAGTGGGTTAACTTGCACAGCAACTCAAAGAAGTCTTAATTAAGCCTCTGCTGAAAAGTAAATGAATTATGATAATTCTTGATAATTGGTATCATGCTGGAATACAGAATTCGGAATACTTGAAAGGAGTTTATGTTTCTTCAGTGCTTAGACAGAAACCACTTCTCCATCATTTTCTCTTGCAATGGCTTTGAGTGTTTGGGGCAGTAGAAGAATGTTAATGGTAAGGAGAGTGATGGGTTCCTAAGCAACTCAAATGAACAGTCAGTGAAACACTTCAACCAGATTCTATAGTTATGATAAAGAAACTTCAGAGTATTGACCTCTGGAACCATGGAATTGATGGTATGAATAGCTATATGAATTAAAAAATAAAAGCAAGCATAGAAAATGTTTTAAATCATCTAAATAATTGAGACTAAACCAGCCCCAAAATACATCCATCAAAGTAGAGCATCTTCTTTATGGAACTCCCTGGTTTGATATGTACAGAGCATATGTCCTTTTGTTGGGGAATCTCACAGCTCTTAGCAATGTGATCTGCATCCAAAATCATAGACAGTAGTAAATGAGAGGTGATAGTTGAGTAGTTGAGAGATTGAGCTAAGGATACTGTGTTTTAGTCCTAGCAGTGAATTTCTTTCATGCATCCCTGCATGTCTTTAATATCAGCTTACATAGTAATTTTATTTGGAATTTCTTTTGTCTTTCCTTATTCTCTTGCTGAAGTAGCCACAGGGTCAGCCACATTTCGCAAGGTCAGAGCACTCAGCTCTGATTATTTAAGCTTACATAAAAGACCTAGAATCTGGAAGCGAAAATCAGTCTCCTTGGAATCTGTCGCTTGTTTTACAAAGGGGTAAACAGGGGGCCTTCCAAAATGTGCAACAGTTTGTGCCAAATACTCTTCAGCAGAAAGCAGAGGCATACTATATTAAATGACACGGAGAAGTAAAAAATGCTTTGCAGGCTTTGAAAGACCCGCTTTTGTGTTTCACTCGGCTGAAATAGCTTGTAACTTACCCTGTTTCTTCCATAGACTCAAGCTACAGGAAAAATTGTTATCAACTCATCAGACACAGTGCTGCAACGGGCAGCGGTGCTGCTGGGAATGTTTGGGATCAGTATATCCAGCTACAGCACACACCAGCTCACTCAGAATAAGAGGTTTCCCTTGACTTTTCAAGCTGCATTGGGATGTGACCCAAGAAGTAAAGGCTTACGCCAGCAGTGCTGATGAGTGGCTTTTCTGCCTCAGTTACCAGTGTGGAGTTCATCAGACACTTTGTAGCTGTAATTTCTACATGCAAAGTTAAAAAGATGGAAGAAATACAGACTTCTTCAAGAAAGAAAAAAAGGATAATGACTAGCAGAGGCATCAGATTTCCAAAGGAGGCAATCTATCTGTAAATACAATGGACTTCTTTTGTTATTTATCCAGTGTATACATAGAGACCTAAAGGTATAAAATGCAGTTAAAATCGGAGTAGATGTAAACAGATCGATGGGGGTGCCGGGCTTCGTTAGTGTCACCTTGTTGCAGCTCTTTCAAATTGACTCCTATGCAAAGACTGCTTTTGAAAATGAGAAGTTAGAAGCAATATATTCCTCATGACATGAGTTAGACCAAATAAAAAATGGTCTCTCATAGACTCTTTGTATTGTTATATCCAACTAGATATGTACATTTGTGTCTATAGCAGAATTTGTGCACTCTTAACATTTCCTATTGCTTGTTAAACTATTGGTTTGCATGTTTCTAACTGTTTCTGATATGTTATGTACACATGGCTTTGTAGGTTCTTCTGTGCACATGTTAGCACTGAAAACCCTTTGTTCTCAGTTACTAAATACAAATATTATTTTGGGGTTGTTTTCCATGTTTAAAATTATTTCATCTGTCAACAGTATTTATATTCAACCACTAAGGGGCATCCTACACAGCTGAATATTTTAAGTCTTCAGATCGCTCATTGTAACATTAAAACCCACAAATTGAATCAGGTTGAAATTTTTACCTTTCTTTTATTTTAAAATTTTTCTTTGGTTTTCTTTGGCCCTGGTTTCATTTTCCACATATAGTGGAATATGCCATCTTCTGCCTTTACCTACAAGAAATTAAACAAAATACTTGTGCCCTTTGACAAAAATATCTCTGGAAAGGATTTAGTCACATGGATAGAAGATCTAGAGTGTGACCCTCAGCACCACCCTCAGTATGCCGTATTTATGAGTTCTTAATCAATGCATAGGATTTTGGGCAGCTGCATTTTTGTTAACTGATTTCCTGCCCCAATGCAACATGAATCTAAGATCATTAGCTGCTTTCAGTGTCATACCATGCTAATACGAACTCTTCTGTTAGATAAAAGCTAAATGTAATAACAATATAATTTTTAAAAGATGCACTAAAATAAACAAAATTATAACTTGACCACTGAGATGTTCCCATTTTACTGTATCATAGAAATGATGCTCATGAGGAATATGTATTTTTTCAATAAGAATTGGTTTGAATGGTTTTGAAATTTTTACCTGGTGCCACTGAAAATGTCAGCAGGACAATGCAGGCAATGGGCAATTTGAGTGTGGAGAGACTCAGTAAAGGTATGGGCCTTAGGAGCCTCAGGAACATAGAGGGAAGCACCAGGAGGGTGTAATTGAAATGAATTACAAAATGTTTACATTTAAACTTGCTGCTGCTTATTTGAAACTGGGCTGAAAATCACCTTTAGATGGAAAGTTGGGACTGTCCCCAACAGAAGATGTAGGCTTGATGTGTAGTTAACCTATCTATCTGCTTCTGTAAAACTTTAAATCCAAAATTTCAGTTTTCTGCAGTACAGCTGCCACCTCATGCTGGGCACAACAGATGGCCATGTGCCTGCCACTTTCACTGCTGCAGCTCCCTGCAAGATCTGCTTTCAGGTTCTCCCTCAGCCAGGTGAGGCTAGGGCATGCTGAGCACCAAGATATCAAAACCTTGTGGGGGTGCACAACAACATGCCCATTTTCTCAGCCTCCCTCTGGCTGGAAGCACAGAGGTGGACTGGGGGCTGCCCAAAATAAGACTGGAAAGTAAAACCCCTTAGCCCCTTTTGACCTGCTGTTTGTTAGAACAAATGCTCTTCAGCATCAGGGAAGGAAAAGCACCTGCACGGCATCTCTTACAAAGGAGCCCATGTGCTGTACCTTCCCTCTGCATGTTCCTCTGAAGGACCAGACTGGTTCCATGGGGTTCTGACTGCTAAAGGAGGCTGGCCTTATGAACCTCTCCCAGCTCGGCATCCACTACAGCAAGGGGCCCAAATTCACAGTTAGGACAAGCTAAAGACTTTTTCCTCCTGATTGCCAATTTGATAAGTTTTCCCCCCCTCTCTGCACTCTGTGTGCCATATGCTTGGACCTCACCTGAGTTTGCCATGTTTATAGGCATCTAACTCCAGCCTGCGGGCTCAGTACATGGCTGGGCTCCCAAAATCTGGACAGGATACCACTCTGTGCTGCAACCCCCAAACCTGCCTGAGAATTTAGTCTTCAAAGCTCTGAGCTTGCCATACTTCAAGCATATGTTTATGTACTATTAAAGTTGAGGGCGGGTGTTAAGGAACATCTTTATATCCTTTACCAGACTGAGGTATTTAATCTCTTCCTTGATGTCCCCCACAAATCATTTACATTTTAAACATACCGGTACTTTTGTTTATATGGCTTTTACTTCAAAAGTGTTGGCAGTTCATCAACAATTGAATGCTGAAGAAAGCTGGGAGACAGGTGAGCTTGGGGAGGTCAGTGCTGCTTTACTTAGTTTTGCAAAGCTTGTAAGACACACCAGCAACTGATTTCTTTTGGCACATAAATTGTTATGTTTGAGGAATTGCACTCCAGGAATTACTTTTTACGTTCCCTAGTTTGCAAAAATATTTAAATAGAAGTACTGTTTAAGCTAGTAAATATTAGACCTTCTTCAGAAATACACATTAAAAGACATTTCATAAGATTTATTGGATTGGTTTTACCTCTAATGTCAGGCAAATATAGCTTAACATCTCCTGATGCAAAACAATCTTAACTAAACTAATCCACATCTAACAGCAGTGACTTCTCTAGTTTGAATTATGTCTTGATACACCAAGTTAATTATTTTATTCTTTGAGAAGGAATCCAAAGAGATTTTGTATCTGTTTGGTTTGTATGTCTGAGTCCACCTCCCAAAGGCAAGTGAAATGAAAGTATTAAATAATCAGAAAATCAAACACAGTTGGTATTGTCTTCAAATATATGTAGCATAGACTAGAGAGTTGTTTGAGATAAATGGCATTGCTAGTGAGTATCAGAGATCATTCAAGCTTGATCTCTTGTGCTAAATAAAGTCAATTAAATTCACTGGAATTTTTTATTAAAACCTCTTTCATATATATATATTACTCAGCTGTCTAAAGCAGAATTTCTGTCTTCTTCCATGAAGACAAACAGCCTAGGACAATCACTCAAGGTAACACTCATTTACTATTAAGGAGAGTATAAAATGAAGGCAATGTCTCTGACGTCTTTTCATGCCTCTTCTAGAAATTATATTTTTGCATCAAAATCAGTTCTTTAGAGCATCATTCATCTATAAAGCTGGAGATTATAGTTTTGGATTGGGCATCTCCAAATATGCCATAGACCAAGAAGATGAACTCGAGTAGTTACCAATCAGTGGATGCTCCATCACTTACCAGGCAGGGGTGATGTCATCGCCACAATGAGTATAATGATGAGCCCTTAATTCGTATATCAAACTAAAACCAGAACACAAACAAGAAAATTACTTTTTCTACCCTTAAATTTGGTGCATTTCTTTTTATAGAGCAGATGTGCTACAGGATGAAGAATTATATCACTTGAGTGGGCTCTCTTCTGTCCTTCAGCTACCCTGAGGTTTTATGTCATGCAGAGCTGGCTATCTAGTTCATAACGTATCCTTTATGGAGGTACCACATGGACAGGGGGTGTTCTGGCAGCATAACCCTCACGCCACTGCTGCCTTTCTGAGAAGCCCTTCATTTTAGACCACACATTTTAACTAGTGCTAGATGCATGGGAGTCTGGCCTCAGCTGAGTTTTGGGTGCTGCTGTAATGGTAATTAATACAATCAATAAAACTGGGGCACTGCGTGGGAGCTTCCTTCTTAAAATGTTCTGTGTCTGTATCATTTTTTTTTAATCACAAGTTATACAGGGGGCTTATCAGTAGCAGAGCTGTGTGTTAGTGGTAAATTACCTCTCTGGCTTCAGTCAAACGTGGCCACAGGGATTTAACTGAGAAATGGTTTTACCTGTGCAGTCCAATGGCACTTCTCTGTGAATATGTTAGTGACTGAAAAAAAAAAAACAAACCCAAACATTAATGCTTGTCATGTCTTTCCCTACCTTGGATAAAATGCCTTTTCCCCTCTTAGTTATGAGTAGTCAATGACAACACAAAATAACCCCTTAAATCAGTCTTGTCTTTTACATGACTTCCTTGTTACTCTTCTACAACTATCACAATTTAATAAGGTAGCTGAAAGGTAGTTTAATCAAATGGTAGATTAATATGGTTCCTGGGGCTATGTTCACTTCAGTTTTTAACTAAGTGTGTAATCATGAGCTATGGTGTGTCACTGACTTTTAATCAGTGCTCCTGTCTCTGTAGTGAATGTGTTTGTAAGCATAAAACATCCCAAAAGGGCCCAGAGAGAGCTGTTTTGTCACCTCCTTAGCATTTTGGCAAGTGATCTTTTTTAAGAGTGCAAAGTACTTTCAAACCAATCATCCACACCTTTTTGAAAGCTTTTAGGAACTTCATGTAATCTGTGGCACCCCACTGATGAAGTCCATCCTGCAAGGAGATGTTGGAGGCAGAGTGGTCAAAGGAGGTGTCTGATGCCAAGTGGAGTGAGGGCTTGAATAAGCTCTCAGTAGGTGTTTCCATGTTTTTCCATTCAGAAATGATAGGTGAGATTCAGCTCGGCTGACACGATCGATGGAAAGGTTGACCAAGTCTGCCAGTACCCTTAGCTCCCTCTACAAACAGCAGAGATGGTTCCTGGAGGGGGGGCCACCTCCACCCTGTACCTGGCAGCAGCCTGAAAATGCTTTAAGGTGAGATGAAGGAATGTGGATGCTTTCCTTACATGCCAGAGCCCTTAATGTTTGGAGTTTTCTTTAATTTTTCTGTAATTTTCCTTACTGAGGCAAGGGGCTGTGTCTTGTTACTGTTACCTAAACCAGAGTAAGGAAGAAATACCAAGGCAAAGTGACCCTGCTGCTGATAAAGGTTTTCAATCTTAAAAAAAAAAAAAAGCAAGTAACAAATTGGTTTGTCCTTCACTCTGTGTTCTTCAGTAATAAATCAGAGGAACTTGAAACTGTCAGCCCAACAGGGACAGTGGCACATTAAAGCCAAAATGTATAAAAGCTTGAACAAGACTCATCACTGCCCGGGAATAACTCAAACCCCACGTGCTGTCCCTGTCATAGCTGAGCCATATTTTCTTTTACAAAGCAAGCTTTGCCCTAAGGAAAAGAAAGTGCACAGGGCTGTGCTCTGCTGCCCTAGCTGCTCTTCAGCTGCACTGAGGTAGATCCTTGACATAGGTGAAGAGAGGAATAACACCAAAACTTTTGCTTCTCCATGACTGTCTAATGGCACAAGAGCATCTCTGCTGCTTCTTCGAGTCAACACAACCAGAGTGTTGCTGAGCATTTGGTCAGACTCCATGCCTCTGTCTCAGCTGCTCTCTGCTGCACCCAGAGCTGCTTTCTGGCTCCTCTGAAGCATGTGGAGCTGTGACCAGCTCTCTATGCATATGTGTCTGTCTGTGCATGTAAGGGAGAGAGGGTGAGGGCAGCCTCTGGCCCTCAGACTGCAGGAGGTGGTGGATTCTGAAGAGGCATGAGGAGGGATGCTATTGAAGCATCCATGATTTGTGCAAATCCCTGACTCTTGAGCAATGTGCAATCTCCCACTGGCTCTTAGCTTTCATCTGCAGCACAGCTCTGGCAAGAGATCTTTCATCAGGTAACTTGGACTCCCCTTCTCAGTCACTTGCCGGTTACATCCCGCTCATTAGCCCTAGAGCTCACCTAAGGGATTATTTGTAAAGTTCCATCCCCAGCTGCATTTGACTGTTAATTTGATAACATAGCATCAAGAGAAGAAACTAAAGAAACACTGAGAATGTTTGCCAGGAAAAGATACCTGCAAGGTTTTTTTGCCACTTTCCTCCTTATTGTAATTTTTTTTTAATAACAATTCTGCTCATGTATGGGTGTCCCTGCAGCTCCTGCCTTCTCCTTGCCAAGGAGAAAGGCCCCAAGACCTCGTCTGACCCCATCTTGCAGAATGGTGTGTGATGGGAGGAGAGGCATCACTTAGCAAAGAACAAGAGAAGCAGAACAAGCATCCCTCCCACCAGGTGAGAGAAGCTGTAAATCCCAACTGCCAGCCAGGCAGCGAGCCCAGGGTTGCACGGAGCCCAGGGTTGTTTTAATGAGCTAATGCTCCTATGGCCATTTAGGAAAGCTGGGGACTCACCCAAGCTCTGGGTAGTTCTAGCTGTGGTTTAACTATGCAACTGTGTCGATACAAATTTGTGCCAAAGTGACAGGAGGATGAATGCAAAGCAACCAGTTTATACTGTGTCACTAACAGGCTGTTTGGTTTGGTTTTATCTTACAGTCTGAATTTCAATTCATAAATATTCTCCCACATTAAAGCAAAATTAGTTCCTCACTGAGCACTGTATTAAGAAGCCCAGAGTTTGCTCAAGGACATCAACACTGGAGTATAATGCTATACCTTCCAGGGACACCTTCCACTAGATCAGGTTCCATTAAGCCCCATACAACCTGGCCTTGAACACTTCCAATGATAAGGCAACCTGTTCCAGTGTCTCACCACGCTCATGATAAAAAAAAATATTTCTTATCCCCAATCTAAATGTACCCTCTTTTAGTTTAAAACTGTGGCCTCTTGTCCTGTCTACAGGCCTTGGGCAAAAGGCCTCTCCATTTTTCTTATAAGCCCCCTTTTTATTGAAAGGCCAAAATAAGTTCTCCCTGGAATGTTATCTTCACCTGGCTAAACAACTCCAACTCTGTCAGCTGTTCTTCACAGGTGTAACATCCCCCTGATCATCTTCATTGTCCTCTGGACCCACTCCAAAGGGTCCATGTCCTTCTTGCACTGGGGGCCCCAGAGTTTGATACAGTACTCCAGGTGGGGTTTCACGAGAGTGGAGTAGAGGGTCAGAACCACCTCCCTTGATCTGCTGGCCAGACTTCTTTTGATGCAGCCCAGGATACGGTTGGCTTTTGCACATTGCTGGCTCATCTTGTTTTTTGTCCACCAGTCTCCCTAAGTCCTTTTGCACAGGGCTGCTCTAATTCATTCACCCATCCAGTCTGCACTGATATTGGGATCACCCCAACCCAGGTGCAGGTCCTTGCAGTTGCCCTTGTTGAACTCCAAGAGGTTCACATGGGCTCACTCCTCAAGCCTGTCAGGGTCCATCAGCATGGCATCCCTTTCCTCTAGCATATCAACTGCACCACAGAGCTTGGTGTCACCTCCAGTCCTTTTTTGGACAGAAGGAATGTTAGTTAGAGATACCCTGCACCCTGGCACCCTGCAATGCATGTTCACAGGGGTGTGAAGTAGTGGGGCAAATGATCTTGCATGTGTCACCACTGAACTCCCTCTAGCTCTGGGCCATCTCATGTTGCTTGCGAGCTTCACTGTCATCTCTGAGACTTGATTAAAAAGTGAGTTGTGCTCTATCTCAGTTTTCATGGTTCCTTTAAAGCTGGACTTCATGTATTCATTGTAGTCTAACAGCCCTTTAAATGAAATATTCTTTTGTCAATACATATATTATAGTATTTTTTTATGTTAACACAATGTTTGGCATTAAATGTTACTGGTTAATACATTCTTTAATCCCAGGGACTGCTGAGAAGTTCTCCATAAATAATAATTTTCATTTCTTTTCAACACAGGCATCTATAAGTAATTGTGTAATAGCACTGAAAGTGAATTATCTACAGGTCCACACTCCACTGCAAATAAAGTGCTGTGTGTGTGCTTAGTGCTATGTGAGCTGAGGTGGTGCCAAGAACCCGAAATCATCCACTCTACTGAGAGTGACCAAGAAAAAGAGAAGGCATATGGAAAACACAGCTCACATTTTACATTTCAGTCTTATTAGAGACTCCAGTAGTTGTTTCAGTTCATCACCTGCAACAGGCGGGTAATAATTTTTCCTTTTTCTCATGCTTCTGCTCTGCCAGTGGCAGCAGGAGAGGGGCCAGTGGCTGCCCTCCCCATGCAGGCAGTGTGTGCTCCAGGTGCCGGCTGCCCCAGGAAGAGATCATCTCTGCACTTGGGCAGCACTTTGGGCAGTGTGGGTTACCCTGTCTGACCAAAGCACCCTCAGTTTCCTGATACCAGAAGGCGCTTGCACTGAAAAGACTTGGTCTTTGCACAGAAGAATATGAGTTGCTGACATAGGCAAGGATGTAACAGTAAAAAAACAAACAAACAAACAAACAAACAAAAACAAAAAAACAAACAAAAAAAAAAACCCAACCAAACAAACAAAAAAACAAACACCAAAAACCCAAACCAAATCAAACAAAACAAAACAAAACCTGTCCTGTGGCTTAAAAGAAAAAAATCTCTTGAATAGAAATGATGTTCTCCTGGGTGCTTAAGATCCTCTCCTCCTGAGAAAAAATCAAAACATGCCAAGATCTTAAGTCATTTGGCTCCATTTCTATCTGCAACTGACTCAGCAGTCTTCCTTTCCTCCAGCTGCATAAGTAGTGTGTTAAGTGTCCTAGAGCCAGGGAGGATATCAGTCCTTCATGAATGAACATCTACTACTTCTATTGTAGCTGCTCCAAGAGGCCCCCAGGATGTCCCTGCTGTGCTAGGCACATACCAAAGCTAAACACAATTTCCTGCCCCAATTTGCTTCCCATGCAAATGAGCAAGATGTAAATGTCACTCTGGTGACCTGTTAGTGTTTCTTAAAAGTCAGAAGTGAGCAATAAAGGGGTTTTTTTCCCCTCCCTTTTTGTCAGTGGCTCCTAACAAAGGGAGTGGGAAAATATCAATACGCTTGCACAGTGAGAACAAGGAAACAATCACTCAGAACAACAACCTTATTGAAAATGTCTGTGCTATATTAGATAATGTTGAAAAGGAGTTATGCCAATTCCTCATGCTTTGTACATACCAAGTCTGAGGCAGTGATATCTAATAGTTGTGATATCTAATTAATATAATCAGCATATGGTTATTTTAAGTAACGTTTTAGTATCAGAATCCATTTGCTTCCATTACCTGAGAGATGTTGCAGCCAGAGAGCAGGAATTCACCTAATAACTATGCTATTATCATGTGGGCCTGAAGAAATTCACTTTGGAGTACTTTGAAATCTGGCTCAAGGAGTCTCAGAGCCATTAACAGTTATAGCTGAGGTTCATGAAGGATGGGGATGTCCCAGAAGACTGAAAAAAAAGGGTAAATATCTTTCAGATAGAAAAGCCTTAGGATGAGCTTGCCACTCAGTGGTGCTCAACAAACATTCAACAGTACTTGACAAATAAACAGAGCTATCTGCAAACCCACAGAAAAATAAGAGGATAAAAAGCAGCTAACATGTTTACCAGGAATAAATCATGTGCAACCAACCCAGTTTCCTTCTTAGACAACGTTGCAAGCAAGTGAGCAAGCATCTCATACATGACTTCAGTAAGATGGTAGCAAATGACATTCTCATAGGTAAGCTGGTGGAAAGCACTCTTAATGAACCGCAGTAATGAGATTACAGGTCTTGTGTGAAACCCTACAAAGAATGAGCAGTATTCTTTGAGTGTCTGGAAAAAAAAAGTACAGAATGGGCTGCCGCACACTGCTGTGAATGGGGGCTGCCTGATATTTTTACTAATGACTCATGTTATGAGAGTGGGTATGCATAAAACATCAACCTCCGGAGGTCTGCAGGCGCAGAAAGACAGGAGCAGAATTCACAATGATCTAAAATCTGCAAAGTGCTCTCCAATCGGCCGTGGGATTCAAGAAGGACAAGTACAAAAAGCTTGATGCTTTGGCAAAAGCATCGGCTGTGTGAACATGGGGTGAGGAGTAGCACAAGATAGATGGAGTGAATCACAGCAGCAGGCAGTGGCATTAAATACTTGTGGGGGTGGGAAGCAACCTCATGGGGATGTCAAGAGTGGGGGTACAGGCTGGAAGGCATGAGGAGTGGTCCTCCTGTTTTGTCCAGTGCTGGCAAAGGCCCAGTAAGATCGCTGTGTCCCATTTTGGACAGTATGTCCCATTTGGGACATTTTGTCCCATTTTGGGCACCACCCTTTAAGAAAGATGTGGACCAGTTAGAGACCTCAGAGGAAAGTGACAAAAATAATCAGTGCAGAAAATGTGACCTGCACAGAAAGACTGAACAAACTGATAGCCTGGAGAGAGGAAGGCTGATAAATGTCACAGACCAAATCATCTCCCCACTCGCCCCGACCGTGGACACAGTGCTCGCGGTGTACCCCTCTGCTGACTCACAAAAAGCAAGTGGATTTTTTTTACCCTGATCTACCACAGGCTGTGTGTATCACAGCACTCATGCAAAGCTAAGGCCACCCTGCTTGGTGCTGCTGTAGTGAACACATAATGCACTCTAACTATTCTGCCACAAAGTTAACACTGGGTAAAACTGGTTGGGACAGGAGGTTCCGGGGTGGTTGGTTATCCTGGAACTAGCTGACACGACACACAACACTTAATACTGCAGAATCACCAGAGGGAAGATGCCACCTAACATGCAAGCTGGGGTAAGCCACCCCAGACCTCTTCTGTCCCAAAGACTGGCATCCAGGAACATCAATGTATGCAAATAGGCATTTTGTTTTCAGTTCTGTTTAGTAAAGGAAGTTCCAGCAAAGCTGACCTCCTGATGTTCTCTTCACTCTGCCTAGAAAAGGGTCTGTAATATTGGGAGGAAAAAAAGAAAGAAAAAATTTGGCTTAGATTTGTAAAGACACTGAAGCCAAAATCATGACTTCCTACTTCAAGTGCCTTTCTTTATGTACCACAAAGCTTGACCTCACCAAAATGGCCCTTATTCCAGGGCTCCCCAGCTCCCTACAGGGGCAGAGGAAAGACGAAAGACTGCAGAGTAGCCCAGCAGATCTGCAGGATGATAGCCTCGGCTGCAGCAGCTACTCCTAAACATATGAGCCTCCATCAATGATTGGACACTTCTGGTCATTCAGGACCCATCAGACAGTAGAAATCTTCCCAACACATGTAACCATGGACAAGCTGGTGCTTCTGGACATGCAATGGGAGGGGAGCAGACAGTGCCACTCACTCCTCCCCAAGAGCCTAGAAGGCAAAGCACCCATCTCAGGATGACAAAGGCTGGAGGTGACACCAGGCTCGTCATCCAGAGCATTGTGGCTCTGGCCCTGGCCACCTCCCAGCCCCATGAGGTGTCCCCAGAAGCAGGCTTGGGGAGAAGGCAAGTCCCCACTGCAGGATAGGTGGGTGCAGGGGCACTAAGGGAGCAGGAGCAGGAGGATGGCTGCAGGTGACCAGCTAGAGTGGGAAAGGAGGCCAAAAACTTTAAACTACTGATGGCCAGTGCCTGCCCTGCTCTTCCTGTGGCTCCCCAGACAAATATAATTAAACACTGAGAACAGACTGACTGAACTTCAGCATAAGTAATCTACTAAATTTCATTAATTCTCCTTTCCATTATAAACTCTGAGACAGGGCCGCAATCTTGTCTGTGCTCTGTAGAAGATTGTTTGCAAATGGTAAACGGATGTAATTATCTCCATTGCAATACCCAGTCGAATACCTGAACAAGACACACATGGCAAGAACACTCGGTTTGGCAAGTCTGCCATCGCATACAGATGTGGAGGAGAGAGGCAACTGTCTCATGTCTACACTTGCGTCCCGCCTCCCCAAAATCATCGGGCTGTTGGACCCACTGCAAGCCTCCGTTGTTGGACATCTGGTCTCACCAGTCACATCTGCACAGCCACAGGGCAAGCCCTCTCCTGGGGCACTTCAGGGGCATCTCCTCTGTATGAGCTCCATCTTTGCTCTGTTAGCCAGAAGGTGAGCTTGGTGTCCAGCTTTGGTGCAGGAGCCCAATTTCAGGTATGTAGGATATAGACAAAAATATTCATAATTCTGACATATTTAACACCCCAACTAGGAGCAGAGAAGCCATCTGTGACTCATAATGTAACCATCACACTCTGAAACATCATAAACTGTGCACCCAGATGTCCTTTTTTAGGTAATAGTTTAATAGCTTTATGCAAATATCTGCTCTTTTCAGTACTGCTTTTTTCCCATCCTGGAGTTTTCACTCTTTCCACATACCCACCTTATGCCCAGTTCTAGCATTCAGGCTCAAATGTGTGTTTCCTTTTGTTATTCTCATTGTCACACATGATCCAATTCACTAGCCTTATTTTTTTTTATCAATTATTCAATATCATGCAACCCAAGTAACAATTTATATGCCTATATTATAATTATAGCAGAAATCCCTCGTTTATTTTTATGAATGGAGCTTTTATTTCATATGCTATTGATCATTAAGAGACAAAATGTTACTGCAGGTTTTCTCTGAACTGTTGCTACAGGACCAGCATGGAGGAAGTATGAAGATCAAAAGAGAAAAGAAACTATATTTCTTTCAGAAATTTAGATGCAAGTACAACTGGTTAAAAAAAAAAAAAAAAAGGATACAAATATTTACTGAAAAGATCTATCTCTCATTAATCTGCTGTTCAAACCTAACTATTCTTTTGACCAGCTCTGGGGCAACTCAAAGGACTTGGCCAAACACCAGATCAAAACTGTTTTTGACAGTGTTCTGAAAATATTGGCCACCTTTTGCAGGCAGACATGCAGAGAGGTGTAAATTTAAACATTCACTGTCAAAACTGGCATCATTTTATCGTAGTTGCAAAAGCCAGACAACACCCTTGCCCTGGTGAAGGTGATTACCTCAGTGCAAGCCCTCACTGAAATGTCAGGTCAGTATAAATGAGCTCTCCGTGTGAGTGTGGCTGCCCCACAGCTGGCGGCACACTGGGCAAGCAAGCGGGTCTGGAGCTCAGCCTGCCCTCAGGATCTGTTTTGATTCACTGTACGTCATTTTTCTATGTTGTCTACTGAAGCTCTTTATAAAAATTATGTACGTTTCATTTTAAGGAATCTCTCATGCTTCACAGCCTCACTCTTTGAAATAACCAATGTGAATATCCAATGCTGAAGGTATTTGAGGGCAGATTTTCGGACAAGATCCTTAAACCATCCTTGTAACACACACATGTTCATAAATCCACCTGTGAAAATTCCTACATTTACAAAAAATATATATTTTTTTATGCATAATTATTTTTGCCCGATCAGGAAACTTTCACAAGGCAGGAACAAGTAATGATTCAGTCAACTCATTGCATCTGTGCTTCAAAGCTAAGGGAAGAAGTGGAAGAGAACAATCTTGAAAATGAGAATAAATCAACTCCCAGCCCCAGCTGCTTATTATTTTAAGGGCCATGTAAATTGCAGTGTTAAAAAATATGACTTTTCCTTCCTTCTGCAAGTGATGAGGTATTTTCTACTTTGGGACCCTGCCTGGGTGCAACTCCCATTTACCAGCTGATCTTACAATGACATTGGGCACTTTAGACAAATGAATCATCTTCCTCATCCTTGGCAAAAAAATGCCTCACCCATGGAACACCTTATGGGGAATAAGGAATAAATCTCTGTCACTTTGAAATAGCTTTAAATATCTTCAAAGAAGGCAGAGATTATAAACGTGATGCAAAATGATAAAGCAAGGCTCTTTCTGGTGTGCTGTGGTCTCCCACTCTGATTTCACACATAATACATCCTGCTGCCTGCTAATGCACTTTCAGAGAGCAGGCAGTGAAATATGCAGGGTTATTACAGCTGTAGGAAGCCCTGGGGGCCAAATGCAAAGGCTGGGCTTTTAATAGTGATCTGGTTTACTCCTTTTGCAATATACAGAAACAGAATTTCATCAGGGCTAGAGGTGTGGTGAGCAGCTTTGTAAATCCCATCCATATGCAAGAGCAAAGAGCAAAGCCTACTCCATACAATGGGCATGAGAGGGGATTTTTGGGTGCATTTCCACTTGAAGTACTTCTGTGTACAAAGATGGGGGTATTATTGGTTTTTTCCTTCACTTCGGGCCCTCTTTCCAAGTCTGAACATTCAGAGATAGTACATCTGTCTCAGTCTTGATTGAATATTTTTATGCCACCAACATTTCTTTAGCTGCTTTAAATAATTCAAACAAATCACATACCTCCCTCTGTAACATCCCTTATGGAAGATGCAGCAGAGAGACCTGGGCAGGCTGAGTCGATGGGCTGAGGCCAATAATATGAGGTTTAACAAGACCAAGTGTAGGGTCCTACATTTG
>JANHGN010005063.1:0-31398 GCA_024605025.1 Megaceryle maxima | reverse complement strand
TTGCATTAGGAATTCACAAACAAAGAGCACACAGTTAGGAGCTGTAAAAAGGGATAGCGGAGGGGGAGAGAGAGTCCTGTAAACTGGATGGAATGATTATTCCTTCCTTTCAGATCAAGGAGAGGGCTCTAATCACTGCAGTGTTTGGGGGCCAGCTCAGTAACTTTGACTATTTGAGCCGCAAGGAGCTACCCCATGAACAAGAAAGCAACCCTTTCCAAGACAGGCTGGTGTTCAGGCCACCACCCTGGATGGGGCACAAATTGCTCTCTTGGTCTTGAGTGCTCAGAAACATCATTGCAGAGCTTTGCAGCTCACGTGGGCTTGATTGCCCCTCTCCACTGGAAGGGATCTCTTTGGTCCTTCAGAGACAGGGCCGTTTTTGATTGTAGAGGGAGACTTCATGAGCTCTGGTAGAAGACAAATGCAGATACTGATTGGCTTTTGTCTCTTCAAAAAAAAACCAAACAAACAAACCAACCACCTAATTACCCATATGCTCTGAACATATCTTTTTCTTTTCCTCTTCCTGCTGTTAAGTCCTTACTCACCTTACTCTATAGGCGTGTGCTCTGCACACGCCTATAGATCTGGTTTTGGCTTTCCCTGGAGGATATCCTGTAGACCTTTACCAAAACAAAACCTAATAAAAACATTTTACGTTGCAAACAAATCCCCTTGTATTTTCTTTTGTTCCTGGATGTAATGGAACCTTTTCTACTGCAGTAGGATGCTTTTTCAGGCTTTAATGCAATTCAAATACAAAGTACTTCTATAATGCCACGGACATTTTTTGCAGCTTCACATAATGAAGCAGTGAGCATGCCAGGCTGGTTTGTGTCACCAAACATACTCACTTTGGAGATTTTAATCCCCTTTTTGCATATGTTCAAAGACACCAGAACCACTCTGTTGGCTGGCATTGCGAGAGGAAGGATGACCTGTTCCCACGGGAACACCTGAGGTGGACCACCAGAAATGCTAATGTAACTCAAGCCACTGTTGTTTCTTAGTTGCCTTCAAAGGGCTAAACCTGAGCCTAGAAAACACCGTGCTATGCTAATGTTGGCTAGGAGTGGGTTTTTTAAGACAATTATATCAACAAATTATACTCACAAAAACAATTATACCTTTTTTTTTTCACCTTTTTGCATCTTGGAAAATTATATTAAGCTCTACCAACAAACCTCACAAAAACAGGGGAAAGCTAAAACCAGGGGGATCCAATGGCACAAGGAGGACACACTGTACTGTTAATCTGGTGATCCATTTGGCTCGGCTTGCCGTGCTGTTTTAATCTACAACAAATGCATCTCATTTCCTCACTGAGTCGGCAGGAAATGAATGCGTCTGATGTATTATTACCGTTGTTACTTCAGTCATCTATGTACAGAGGTACAATATGCTCACTTAGGTGGTGTCATCTGCTTCAATAACCAGGTATCAGGCACTAGAGAGAAAGCGGTAAGTATTTCACTGGCTCTTTGGGGATTTTTTTGTTTTGTATTTTTTGTAATAGAAGGGAAGGACCAAATCTCAGACATACTTGTGAGGAAGAAGGGTATGTTCTGTTTATTGGTATATAAATCTCAGGAAGTGCTTATTCTGATCTCTGCACTAGATGGTTGCCCCCTGTACTTTTTAGTTGAAAGCTAATCTGAGCAACTCTGCCTGACCCAGAGTGTATGTGGCCCTAAGCCCAGGTTGTTGCTGCAGTTGTTTAAAGGGTGGTATAGGATCTTTTCAGGGCAGAAAAACCTCCACCTTGCATTATTAGTCAATGAGTATCCTTGCTCAGCCATACTCTGGGAAGCACAAACACAGATCCCATTTAGTGCCCACCGCACGCCTTGTGGCTAAAGGTGCCTTTTAGACTATTTGGCAGCAAAGCAAATGGAGTCATCTGCTCTGCTCTCCTTCCAGCATTGCTCCACAGACTCTGACAGTGCTTTGCTTTATATTCAACTGCTTACAAGTGTGCAGAAGGGTAGAAAGCACCTAGAGGTATGCAGAAGGGAGTAAAAGGCTTCTCCCACACTGCATTTCTTTCCACAAGCTTCAGTATTTACAATGTGCTCAGGGTCTGCTGACTCTGGCCCAACAATTTTACGTTGGCAGTTAGTACTTCTCCCAGAGCATTGCCAACTGTTGATCTGAAAGAATGAGATTTAGAGAGTTATTTCACCACACAGAAAAGAAGAAACCTGTTTTCCTTGTGGTTTTACTACTCTTTACTGAAAGCTGTCCCACCGACCTTACAAGATTTAGAACAGGCTAACTGCTACTAATAGAGGATTTCAGGGGCCTTTTTTGTAGTGTTTCAGATATCCAGAGGTTTCAGAGAGCATCTTCAAAGCTGGCTGAGGTTACTTGGATCCATAGTTAAGTATCAGGCCAGTTCTTTCCTGCTGCTGAAGTGCTGCCATATTCCCAGCATGCTTTAAAGATGGTGACATGTGGAATTGTTCAGCAGCTTTAAATTTCATCCCCTTTAGGTGTCTAAGTATGGATTTATTTTTTTTTTAATTTTTTTCATAGTATCTAGATCTCAAGATACTCACCATGCTTTTTTTTCCCCTCCTTAAATATGCTAATGCAGTCCCCCCTGGTCCTCACATTTATGGATAAACACTGCAAGTTCTCAGTCAAAACTTTTCCCACATAAGAAATACAGAACTTGATTGAGTGGGTCACTGTCATTATTTCCATTATGTCAGGTCCCTAACACATGACCTCACCAAAGCGCTGAGTAATAACAACAATAATAATTTCTAGTTCTCCTGTGCCTGTAACTCAGGAATCTCAAAAAGCACTTCTGAAACAGTGAGCTGAGTAATGAATGTAACGCACCTATTTCTATTAGGAGGGCTGCTGCTGGGTAAGTAGTGTAGCAGGTTTGCAAGTGAAAGAACTGAGATTTGGTAAGAGTCACAGAACAAAACCAGAATCTAAACTGAAGATAAATGTCTGCAATAATAACAAATAAATAAACACCTCATGTTGTGTTTTTGTCATCTGAACTTTTAATTCAGTGATGTTTGTTTATTTGATCTGCTTTCTTCTCTCTTTCCTCTTGGAGAAGACCGAGAGGGGATCTTACTCATGTTTACAAATATCTGAAGGGTGGGTGTCAAGTAGAAGGGGCCAGTCTCTTTTCAGTGGTGCTTTCTAATAGGACAAGGGGCAAAGTTCAGAAATTGCAACATAGGAAGTTCCACCTCAACACAAGGAAAAAACTTTCCTGTGAGGGAGAGAGAGCCTGGAACAGGCTGCCCAGAGAGGCTGTGGAGACTTTAAAAAATGACCTGGATGTAATCCTGGGTGATCCTGCTCTGGCAGGGAGGTTGGACTCGATCTCCAGAGGTCCCTTCCAACCTCTAGAGTTCTATGATTCTATGATTCCAGGACCAAGGCAAACATTCTTCTAGATTTGATATAGATCTTTCTCTTGCTCCAGCTTTGTAAGGGAGGAGATTGAGATGCTTTACGACACTGAGGAAATGATTGTGCTGCTTTTCTCTAGCTTTGATTTCAATTGCCTCTTTTTCCCCTTCCCACTCATCCCACACTTCAGCTTTGTCTTTGGAAGGCTGTGTCTCAATGTGCTGCTAGGTGTACTCATATGAAGCGGCACATCATAGGGAACTTGCCTGGGCCACCTTGTGACTGCCTTACAGTCTGCAGGTTTGGTGATGCTTTCTGTGGAAATCAAAGTGCAGGGAAGGTGAGCCTGGTGCACACTCTGAGATGAGCACCTCAGGTCCACTACAAAATCTTGGGGGTCAGGAGCTCTGCTTTGCAGACCTAGCCCTGCAGACCTTTAGAAAATCCAGGTTCTCCATTCTTCTGGTATTTGCAAGAAGGGGAAATAAAAAGAGACTTATGCAGTGGCTTTTTTTTTTTAGTATTCTTACTAGTTGAGCTTTTCCGTAGAAAAAAAAAAAATTTCCCTATAACCCCATGCCATTCCATACCCAGATCAACACTGAAGGAAAAACAGGGCCACACAAAGCTCTGTTATCCACAGACTTGAGATTTGTACCTTTCTCTGTTACACTGTATTTGGATATAATACAATTTTTAGCTCAGTCAGTAATGCTGGCCACTTCTTATGTCACCATACATGGCAATTTTGGACTGAATATAAAATTTACTTTTCCACATTTTTTGCTTTCTACAGCATCAGTCATAATAACATTTGAACATATTTTTTTCTGTGTTACCATACCATAGTTTAAATTATTATGAGTCAAAATCTCTTCAGCAATGCCAGTTCAATAAGAACTCACTAAGCTTCAATGCAGTTTTCATCCACAACGGAATAGCTTCAAGCCACAACTTGCAAACCCCACTAATGGACTGAAATGTTACATTGCAGCAGCCTGGTAACATCAGCGCAGCCACTGGCAGTGCTAAGTCATGAGCTCTGGATTTCTATATGATAGCTTAAAATTAAATGTTTAGAGAACAAGACTTATGAGGAATGGCTGGGGAAACTGGGGTTGTTTAGTCTGAAGAAAAGGAGGCTCAGGCCTCATCGCTCTCTACAACTACCTGAAAGGAGGTTGTAGCGAGGTGGGGGTTGGTCTCTTCTCCCAAGTAACAAGCAATAGGAGAAGAGGAAAGGGCTTCAAGTTGCACCAGGAGAGGTTTAGGCTGGATAATAGGAAAAATTCATGACCAAAAGGGTTGAAAAGAATTGGAACAGGCTGCCCAGGGAAGTGGTTGAGTCACCATTCCTAGGGATATTTAAAAAACTTGTAGATGTGGTGCTGAGGGACATGGTGTAGTGGTGTACTTGGCAGTGCTGCATTAATGGTTGGACCTGATGATCTTGAAGGTCTTTTCCAACCTGAATGGTTCTCTGAATCTTTGAATCTATGAAATAGCTGCAGACCATTGTAATGAGCAAAAGAAATAACATTACTGTAGGGTCATGTTTCATGGAACACCTCCAACCACACAAGATATTCACTAGCTGAAAAGCAAATGCTACGAAAGAGTTTGTTTTCTGCTTGCACTAAATAATCATGAGGGAACCTGCTATTTCTGATGGCAGAGCACATCTGCTGTGCTCTTAGGCTTTTGGCTGAGCCATTAAGTGCAGTGTTATCTTGAAGTGTTCTCTTCTTACATTATAACTAACAAAGAAACATTACTGATTATATAAATATCAAAACTATCAGCAAGAAAGTTTTGAATATCAGGGTCTCTCTGTGATGCAGAGCATCTTCGTTCTGTTAGAAATGGCATTTTTTAAGACACTATAAATCATTCTTCCATGCCAAAGTTAAAACATTTCCATTTTCTAGGAAATTAATACTACAGTAAGTCACAGTACAAAACTATTTTCTTGGAATATTTATGCATTTTATAATATTACTTACTCATAGATGTCATAATCATATACAGAAGGGAATTAGAAGATAACAAAAAAGGTGATAGTAATGACCAGACAGATTTCTTATAAAGTATTTTAAACTCAACAGCATACAAAATTATAGCACAATACCACACTAACAATCATTTTGACAAATGCCTAAAAAAACAAATAAATGTTCCATTAAATAGAAAATGTGACATTTTCTTTTACTATGGACAGTATTTTTGATCACTCTGAGGCTGAAGTTATAGATTGCTGTAACAATAGCTCTCCTTTATTATCTTGCACTTGCAGAATTGGAGTAGGAAGCAAAACTGAAGTGTCTTACCCTGGTACTACACACTGATGCCATGGATGGTACTCAGTCCTATGAGCTAAAGCACTTGGCTAAGCTGCCACGTATCATTCCATCAATGTAAGGAAATCTACCAGCAAAGACACTGTTTCTTACTAGTTAAACCAGTAAAAATGGACATTTACCCTGCAATCAAGATATTTTCTGCTGCTGATCTAGCTTCAGGAGCAATGTCTGCCTGCAGAGAAAGGTCAGTGAATCTGGAGAGGTGTAATTCTACTGGAATAATAAGGAACTCATGCATAAGGACATGACATGGGCTATAGGACCACAAGGAACCAATATTAATTTAGACTATATTGCATTTCTGGAGTGTAAATCATCATGTTTTGCATCTCTAGTAAGCATATCTAGGAATAACCTGTTAGAAATGCAGCTACTCTACCAATATGGATGGGTAAGGAGTATTCACCATCTAAGTCACTCTCCAGCTGCATTTGCACAACTCAGACATGGTACTTCTTGTCTAAGCCTGTGCAACGTTATTAAATTGTCCACCCTTCAGAAAGCAAGAGAAAAAAAAGAAAAAAAAAATCAACAAAAAGATCAAATATCTTTTGGGCATGAGGTCTCTCTCAGCTCTTTCCTGACTCATGTCACACATTATAACCCCTGCTTGGGACTGTACTGAAAGGCAAAAGCTAGGCTTTGGTAATGTTATATTAATTTTTCCACAGACCCTTAGGAGAAACACCAGTGACTTTTTTTCATAGAGGGGGGTCAGCACTAGGATGGGTATTCTTATTGACTAGATCTATTGATGCATATGCTACTGTAATTCACTTGTTTACTCAGGCATTTCCCTGCAGGCTTGTTTAATGGAGAAAATCTCCATATATACATATGACCAGCAGAGTTTCTTTGGACTTTTATGTAATTAGGTTAAGAATCTTTGTTTTGTTTGCCTAGTTATCATTATACATATTAGCAGAGATAATACAATTGCCAAGTTTTCAAAAATTACATAATAAAATTATACTTCCAGATCTCTGCAGAACACAAGGCTCAAGAAATTAAAGAAAAATAGTTAATATTTTATATATTCAGGTATATTCCCCCTAAAAAAATCTCATTCTTTCTTGCAGTGGTGATGAAGAAAGGGGCAGTATAACCTCTGCCAGGCAGCAGTCAGAGGTTTATAGAAGAGTCATGGGAGGAATTGCTCATTTTTGCAGGCTCAGGTACTGCCTGTGGTGGGCTCTCTCCAATAGCATAAGGAATGCTGGCAGTTGGTTAAAATGGGCACGTTGGTCACTGAACAAACTGGGAATCGATGTACCAGCATCTCCATGTTGAGTCACCCATCAGATGGCATCACCCTTGCTGCAACTGTGCAGACTGAGAAAAAACCAAAACTACTACTTGAGGCAGCTCAGCAGAAATAAGGTTGCTTCCTTCTAAACACCAGGCTGCAGAGAAGGTAAGGCAGCCACCAGCCTTCCATCTCCCCTCAGCTGGATGCTGCTAAAACCAGGGATCCTGCAGTACAGGGAACTTGCTGACCCTGTGCTTGGGGAGTATGGTGCTGAGTTTGAACAGTGGTGGAAAGCACCATTTCTAGATTGCAAATGAGGATTTAGTGGGAAAATAATACCGTACCCCACTCACAATCCAGGCTAATTGGATGTGCTGCCTTCCCACTGAAATACCTCACTGCTGGGTTTTCATCAACTTACAGAAGAAAGATGTGGTACAAAACTGTATTAAGATGCCAAGCCTTTCCTTGCAAAGAAAACAAAAGAGAAGCGTTAAAATCTATTATGTTTAAATTCATTAATTTGGTGGCTTCATAGCTAAGTTATCCCGCACCATCTGAAACAGTTCAATATTTGCCTTTAAAGGCAGTGGCAAACTGATCAACTGCAGGCTCTTATGCTGCTGAACTCATCCAGAAGCCTTGCACAGGATGACTAAACCAGATGCGTTTGCTTTGAAATGCAAAGGAAACTTACTTATTGGGCACTTCTTCAGAGCAAAGTGCAGGATGACTGGCTTCGCTCACACACATTATGGCTGCTTCCCTTCAAGATCAGCAGGCCAATAGCTAAATCTAACATGAAGATTCAAAACAGCTTTGCAGAAGCAGGATCATGAGATCACAGCACTATACAACAACACAACAGTCAACAGGGAATTATTTGCAATGGCATTTGTAAATCTAAACATTTGTCCTCATAGGAAATGTAATCTTGCAAGTTTTGATATCAATCTTCACTTTTCCTGAACCATATGAATTTCTCTACCTCAAGTAACTGACACTTTTGCTTTTTGTTGCTAGCAATAGATTTAAGTTCATGACCAAATTTAAACTCACATTTGTCAGTAAATTGTCATTATTTTAAAAGCAAAAGTATTTATGCAAAGTACATATTGAGACTACTAAAGCCAGGAGGAGGACAGAGTGGAATTTCAGAAAAGGTAATGATTTTACAGTAATATGGAAACTCATCAACAGTGGATGAAAAAAAAAAAAATTTCATTATTGTAAATCTAAATAAAAACTATGCAAATTTAAGTTGCAAAATTCTTCTGAGAAATAAGTACTGCTATGCAAATTTACCCAGAGAAGATAAACTCTTCTAATTGAAGCCTTTGCTAAAATCTCTGAACTCTTTAAATCAAAGTAAGCTTCTTAAAGCATAAGCAAATTCTCAGCCAGTATAAATCTCTCCAGCTTCAGACTAAACTGAATTCCTAGATTGGAATAGAGACCTTGTGGCTGAAGGGAGCTTCATATTCCCTTACTCTCAAACATACAGGACGTAGTCTCTGTTACCTGACCTACATTAAGCATAACACACACAAAGCACTATACTCTATTAGAAAGTAACTCACCTGTATCTGCTTTACAGTAGACCTTTCTGCGAAGTATGACTAAGCATATTATTACTGAACATCTCAGGAAAAATGTATTTGGAGCTACAATTCTAAGTGCTGTAAAAAAAAGTGGGAAAATCTAGATTATTGTAGATTTATGTCTCACTGGAGATATGTTAAGAAAATTGTCCAGTAGTAAATTGCCAGTTTCCTTGGTGATCCACACTGGATTTACACGCTGAAGTATTGAGAGCAGCAACAAGCAGCAACTGATTGTTGACAACCCAATGATTTTGGAAGCACTTTGTATTTGGGTTCTGCTTTAGGGATAATTAAATGCTGTGAAGACTATTGTCAATGACAGTGAGATTAGAGACAAGCAAATCTGGAAAGACTCAGACACATAAACTGCTATCTAGGCTTCCTAAATTTAGGTTATCTACTCTATTGGATAAAGTATGTAGAAAATTATTAGAATTCTTTGTATGAGCTGGTCTCCAAGGACAAACTTGTAATAAAAATGTCATGATCAAGAGACGCTTCTGCTTCCACCTCTAATCCTGATTACTTTTTATGTCTACAGCACTATACAGAAAAGCCAAACCTCCTCAGAAGACTGGACCAGTGTTTTCAGAGAGTTGGAGCTCCAGTTTTGCAGCTCAGCTTGTCATCAAGTGAGAGTTGGCTCAGTGTTTGGATAGGCTTTTAAATTTATCTCTTTTACAGTTGGAGAGTTGTTTGAACTGTTCAGGTAAAATAATTTTTAAAATAGAAATTAAAAAAAATCTGAATTTTACTAAAATAGAATTTAAGAGCCTACATCCACTAAAATCTATGTCCTTCATTTCAAGCATTCATTCAGAAATATTTTAAGTAAATCTCTGCCAGAAGAAAAGAGGCAAGCTCAAGGTCTCCTCTCAAGTTATACATCTGGTGTTATTGTTATGATCAGGAGGGAGCAAAGACGTAAAAAAATCACTCCTTTACCTAGGTTTTAAACCAACTGAAGCAAATCTTTCTCTTGTGAAATTTAAATGGGTAACAAAAATCTCATTTTTAATATTGATCTCAAAGTCATAAGAGAGAATAAAACTACTTGGGCAGATCTCTAATGTTTTTATTAACAGATTAGGACATCTCAGATTACAAACATCTTGATCTATCCATAAAGGTCTTACTAAAAGCTAATCTGCTAAAATACCTGTTTAGATTGTATTGATATTCCTATAATGTACATACATGGCTTTTTCTCTCCTTCAGCAAGCTGGTCTGAGAATAGAAATAAAAAGCAACTTGGTCTTACATCATTAGCCTGCGCACGGGAACATATTTTTTTCATGCTAAAGAAAATTAATAGGAATGGCAAATACTCTAAGCAAATTTAGATAAATGCCACTGACTCCTGCCTACTTTATTAGAAAACTAATTAATAATCAAAACTGACTAATGACTTCTGTAAAAATATTTATAGCTCTCTTCCTTACTCTGTCATTATCCAAGGCTGCAGCAGAGGTTCCCATATTTGTGTGTCACACAAGCCTTCATTATGTAGGAGCATTCAGGAAAATAATCTGAATTAACTACAGGTATGAGTTTAAAGTATATTAACGAAACTCATTTTAATCCTCTGTGGACACTGGTTCAGAATTAAAGCACTTTTAATTTAATTTTGCATACTTTACTTCAGAAGCAAAGTAAACAAAGTGAAATCAAGGTCAATTCAATAGTAAGACTATACATATGAGGAGTAAATATAATGTAATCTACTTTTTAAAGACTTCCAAAGTAGAGCAAACAAAATTGTCAATTGCAAAATGCTTCATTCTAATTAAGCAATTCACATGCACTTTTATTGAGGTGACAATAACTTGGTTTTAAATTATTTTGCATTTTTGACTTCAAGGAATAACAAGCCTTACGCTACAGAATTCTACGGAAAATATATAATTTCAAGAGCCATATCTCTAACTCCATCTGTCACACAATTGGCTCAGTTTTGTTGCTGAGCTGGTATATGGTTACTTTTTCCAATTCCCTCAAAACTTTTAATTGTCAGTGCATTTGATTGCACTCTTTTATTTAACTAAAAATCTATGCCTCCATAGTATGCTTCTATACTATGTGTAATTCTATACTTTTGTAAATTAGAAGCAAAGCATATTTCTCAGATTCTGGACTCCATATTCCACTGGCATTCTCATATTCACATATTATAGATTGCTGAATGTTTAAAAGGGTAAGAGATAATGTGTCTGTATCTTACAATCACAATAAGGCTTGAGATGCTTAGTAGTCTGAGCTAGACCTTTATCCTCTACCTGCAGTAGAAAGTTAAATTACTCTAAGTTCCCTCGGAAAGTCTTCGCTAGAGCAAATGCACGCTTGAGTGCTGGGCACCTCGGCTGTGTGCAGAGGTAGATGGAAACTAAAGGGCTGTCCAGATGGGCATGGGCTGTCCTGTGGCAATATGCAGGGGGACTTTTTGCAGCAGATGACATTGTTCCACCAATTGTTCCAGGACTACAACTAGATTTTCGGGGGGTAACTTTGTCCCACATTATCTTTCTTTTTATCGTGCTATTAAGATGCCTAACTTTTGTTCTGCTGCTTAAAAGCAAAGTTCCCTGTCTTCTTTTTCTTTTCTTTTTTTTCTTTTCTTTTTTTTTTTTTTTTAAAAAAAGGAATTATTTTTTTTATGCATCACTGTAAGAAGTTGAATCCATGATGAAAACTCATGGAAGAAAATTCCATCAGGCTTTATTAAAACCAAAGATGCTGATATGGCATCTACAATAGGAGGCTGACTCTGTCAGGATATGCCCGGGGAAGTATCACCCTGAACTTGCTCTGTGCCTTGTTTCTTTTCTTAAACACCATTGTCAGAGACAGGATGCTGGGGCAAATGGGCTTTTGGCCTGATTCAGCCATAGTAAAGCCAGTATTGCTTTACCTTTCCAGAAGGATGTTTGTCTTTTAGCAATATTGCTTCTCATTTCTTGGGTTTGCATCTCTTCTTTTCTCCTCATAAACGTGGCTATTCCTACAGTTGCACCATAAATAGTCTTACATGTCCCCTTCTCTCTGGGGTGAGGAGAGTCATATATTTTGTTTGTCTCCAGACAGAAGAATGGTATTTAAGTGTCTTCTCAATTTATGTGAGGCAATGTCTGCCTGCCTCCAATTTGGGCTAGCACTGAAGAAAATAAGAAGTATTTCTCAAATATGAAGGTTTCATATCACAGTGATGTTATAGCAATAGAAATCAAAACTGGAATGAGACAATTGCTTTGAGGGCAAACTGGAAAACTGGTAGGAAAAACATAAATGAAGCAACATCTATGCTCCTGTTCTGCTGTAGGATGTGTAAAATCTTTTGTGGCTTTGGGGACGTTGTATCACTCAGAATAATCTGAGGTTTCGATCTCTAAAAAAAAGTGTTTGTAGATATACAATTTGTGACAACTTGTTGACAGTTCTGAAACAATGCTTGCTAGTGTAGATGTGGTATTGGAAAGGAAAGCGGGCTAGTGGATAAACAGTAAGAGCACGAAGTCAGGAGACTGCTGCTTTCTTAGTAACAGATTTGACATAGCTTGCTAGAAAAGTCTGTGTATATAGCATATATACACATATATATAGCACTTTATTATTAATTTTTATTATTAATCATGATTTGTTGTTTGATTCCATTGATAGCAAACTTTGAAAAAGACACAAAAAAGATACGATGCAGTTTCAAGCTATGAAGATGTTATTTGAGAAATATGCTGTCAGGATTAATTCACTACCAAGTGAGCACTTTCAGATCATTGCACTGAAGCTGCAATATAAAGGAAGTAATTTGTTTTCTCACATCCAAAGCCCATTATTAATATAGAAAATAAGGAACATTTTAAATGTCAGGAGAGAGAAATTACAAATAAACAAAATTCTGTCTTAAATCACACATGGCATATAAAAAAAGCAGGATTTCTCACTGCAGAACAGTATTTCAGTCTTGCTTAGATTAAAGAATATTTATTCTTCCAACACATTTTCATTAATAATCACTTGAGATGATTGTAACACAATGGTAGGAAACACAGGACCTATTCATCAATGTCCTCCCAGTCATGGCCAAAGTGGCCTTTCATGACACCAGGAGAAGCAAACTCAATGTGGGGGACCCTGCCAACTGCATCATCTCTATCTATCCCTCATCTTCTCAAGTCAACAAAAAGATCACTGGTGGCCAGCACCCATTGCTTCCCTAGGCACATTCCATTGATGTTGTTGGGGCTTGCCCTCCTCCAGTGTCCCTCCACCTATTTTTTGGTCTGTGACATTCACACACCTTCCCTCTGGCCTTTCTTGTCCCCTGGAATCACTTTTTGTTCTCCTTGTATTTCTTTCCTCCCCCAGAACTTTCTCTACTCAGAGGGCTTGATGGTTTGGTTACGGTTGGGCTAGCACCTGGCTCTGAAAGGGAAAATGACAGCTAACATGGCTTAAACAGGACTTAATTAAAACTTTTTCACTCCTTCCTGCATGGTCTAGTGAGAGCTTATGTGCTTACTGCATCACTAAGAAATATTTGCAGAATAATTGGCCCCAGGAGAGTCATATGTCGGTGCCTTGAGATTCTCCTTCCACATTAAGTATTTTCCTTTGTTATGTCTCCAGTGCTGATGTCAACCAGCAGAAGAAGCACTGAACTGGAATGTTTCTGGAGTATTATTTTTTTGCCAATCACCTCCTTCTGTCTGTCTTTGCAGATATTTGTCATGAGAACTGGCCTCCCAATGCTTTGAGCAAGGAGAGAACATGGAGATGAGCTTTGAGCTCTTCAGAGTCACTGTGTGGTAAATTTGGACCAAAACTGTAGGAAAGAATTGGGTCTCCAAAGAAAACTGGGGCCATCTCTTCTATAGCCTATAGCACAGAGATGTCATTCATGGCCAGAATGGCTGCAATGGTAGATAGCTGTGGGTAGGCAAATCAGTCCCCTTTCTTTTTTTCCTCCAATACACCTTATTTTGCTCAGGTAAATGTGGAACTACAAAACAAAAGGTCCTATTTGCAGTAAAAGTGATTTGCCTGTTTGGAGTGCTGGTATATCCATGAAAATACTTCAGGTGGAGATCACCAGTTCACCAGTTCACCAGGCAGAAAAGGCCTGAACTTGCAACCATAGTTTTACTGTTGATTTAGATTAAATGCTGGGGAGGTTTCTTTAGGTTTAACTCTTTATTACTTCTCCTACAAAGCAGATCACTGAGTAGTCCTAGATGATGACACATGTTTAATTACATTTACTGTTCTTGTGTGAGTCTGGATAGTCCCTCTCATGAGCACAGTACCATGTGATTTCAATATTCAAAAGTTAGTCTCTCTGTTTTTCATTTTCATTAGCCTTTGGCAATTCAAAAATGTAAGTGCACTAGATTTCTTGAAAAACTCTTTCTGACCAACATAATGCAAACATACAGCATACCTCAAAAAATGGAGAAGTGCATCCCCTTCAGACTGTATTTTTTTTCCTGCAGACAATGAAATATTAGTAGTTGCAATCTTCTGAGTGCGATTCTATCCAATGTACACATTGCAAAGAAGAGCACTTTTTTTCCAGGTCATATCATTGTAACTCTTTTGTGCCTATGATTTTACTTATTTATTTATTTAAAAGACTTGAGGAAAAGAAATGTAAGACCAGAGCGGTTAGGTAGTGGTATGCTTTATCTAATATACTATTTTCAGTTATGGACACTGCCAATTTGATTTACATTACATGCAAGAAATGATGCAGTAGAAAATAATGGAATATATTTTCATAAAACTTTGTTACTAACATCTAGCTTGTGAAAATTAGCATATTCCTTGAAATCTGAGCCTTACACATCATATTAGCTTTTTTGGTTTTACTTGTGTTACCTGATGTTCTTCTTATCCTCATAAACTTCCTGTCTCTTGAATGTCAGTGACATTCTTTGGAAATGAGTTCACACAGTGTGCAATTACACAGTTGAAAAATAACTATTTCCTTTTTCAGCTATAAATGCATTATCTTTTAACTACATGGATGCCTCCTTGTTTATATCTGATGAGAAGAGGTGATTCTGTAAGGTCTATATGCCTTTCCAGTCTTTTTCTGTGTACGTTTATTCCATTTCCTCTTATTTATTTCTGGTTTAAAGCATAATATTAATCTATCTTTGTAAGAGTATTTTTCCATGTCTAACAGTCTTTGTCATCAGTTCTGGCCTTCTTCTATTTTTGCTATGTCATCCCTGGGGACATAAAATCTCTACAATAAATCATAATAACAGAGTATAAATTAATTTAGCATGCATTTGCATGCACTAAATCTTCTTCCTCTAAGTCTCTTGGTATTTCTTGCACTGACTTCCAGTTGATTCAACCAGCTGTCTATTTCTTTAAATAAGTATTTTCCAGATATATTTTGCTTTTCTCTCACACACATTTTCTTTGGATAAAGGGCTGCACTGAATAAGCTATATGTCAAGCCACAAAGGGTATTCCTATACATGTCAGTGTTTTAAATCAAATTGGTTTTGTTATCAATAAAAATGGAGTTTGGCTAGAGACACAAGATTTCCCTCCCCGTTACAGGAATGGATCTCACTTTTCTATTGGTAAGGCTTAAAATAGTCATGTGGGAGTTTAGAAAATAAAGTTAGACCATTTTGGGGGTTTTCCTGGCTCTTAAAACTGCTGCATTTTACAATTTGCTTTAATTGGGAATAACACCTAAGTTCCAAAATATTAAAATGTAACTCTCTTCAAATTGCTTTAGAATAGCTTTTCTGTAATAAATGTGACTTACGCATGTGTATAGAAGGATGAAATATAAGTATTTTATTTGAATGATCTTGGACATTGTGATAACTTGCAGAACTCACATACTGTAGTCATCCAGAATTCATATTCATAAAATTTTGTACTGTATCACACAATATGCATTCTCTTATACATATTACATATGTTTTAGCTTAAAGTATTGCTAGGGAACTGCCAGAAGTTTAAGGGAAAACACAAAGAAGAAAGTCTTGCCATCCCTATACTGTTATTGCTAGTTCCTGAACCTTCGTCCCCTTCTGCAGTTTGGAAGATGTATCCCTGGCATGGCTTATTTTTGTGAACTTTGGTATGGTTATAGCTAGATGCCTCCAGTAAACTTCTAAGAAAGCTAAGATGAAAAAGGCAAAACCACACAGTATTTCTCTCCACCAATTAGAAAGGGAGAATAACTGAGGTTAGACATCAAGGCTTTTAAAATTTCATGAGATGAATTCCAGCCTAGGTCTCTGGCACTATCAGCTTCCAGAAAGTGAAAAACACTTGCTTCTAAATGAGGGTAGGAATCCAGGAAAGGATATATAGATATTGCAACATCTGGGCTATGTTCTGGCACAGTGTCATAAAAACAGTTTTCACCATAAACTGGTGAACAATGGGCCACCGCAAGAAGAGAAGGATGTCTCTCCAGTGCTCATGGTGCATGCCTAACACTGCTGGGAAGTGGCAAACCTCATCTTGCTGCCAATAGTCTCCAACAGCTTGGTGAAACACTCTGCCAAGTGCAGCTAAGAAGGTTGCTGGTGGTAGCACCAGTAGTCGGTGTGTGGTCTCCAACGCAACATGTCTCACTTATCCCTGGGTTGGTTAGAGTGGCAGCAGTGCATCTTCTGCATAGCTTGCAAACTTTTCAGAACAGGCAGCCACAGCAAGGTTAGTCCGCCAAGTGAAGGATGATACACCACTCGCATAAGACACTGATTGTGGCACAGATGACTGAGAATGCCATGAATGGCAAGAGAGATTTGAAAAGCAGACACTGAGAGCTCTGGGGATAGATACGGTACCTGAAACAACTGCACGGTTACCTTAGAGCACAGCAATATCCAAAGAGCCTGCAGCCAGGAGTCACTGAAGTATGCTAAAGCCACTAAGTGTCATGCAGTTACTTGGTATGACACAGGGGAACATCTCTGTACTGCTCTTTCCTACCTTTCCTGTTTCTGCTTTCTGTCTCTTGAAAGCCTGGTTCAGTCCACTGAAAGAACTCTGCCCTTTTCTCCCCTGTGTGAGACCCTGGAGTAAAAGAGCAAAGGAGAAACAAGTTTTTCATTAGCATCATGTTTTGCCAGGTCATGAAGTGGCTGCTAAAATCACGTTGTCTGGCTTTGCTTTCAAAAACAGCTCTGTCTTCCACGGGAGTCAGAGACAAAGGCTGCACTTTCTATTACTTCTTTCACTATTATTTTTCGCCTGCTCTGTTTGTCTGTGTCCCTTAAGGGAGACAGGATCAGTGTTCAGAAGCCAAATCATCAAATTTTCATCATAATAATATTTGTAAAGATGTTCATAACATTTTATAATACCATGCAAGAAGTTTGTCAAAGAGGATTTCACAGCCTTCCCCTACATACAACTTAGGGAAATGTGACAATGTATTTGCTTAGAGGAAGAAACTTGGAATTTGAGTGTTTTGTGTTCTTTTTAATCCTAGTCAGTTCCAGTCTCTGTCAGCTTCTCAGTCTGGTAAAATCTTATGGTTAGATGCATATAAATAATTTTAAAAGGAAATAATACATTTGTAAGCACAAAGTCTGTAGAACAGATCAGCAGAGAATAAAATTATTTTTGGAAGAGAAGTGGTAGTGCTCAACCATGCCTTGGGGTCTTGAAGACAAACAGAAAATCTAGATTGAAATTCCCATCTCTCTGACATCAACTGGACTGATTTTCAGTGACCAAAGTAAAGCCAGGATTTCACACCAAAGCCCAAAATCTTAAGAGAAAAAGATTAACTTAAGGAAACAGATTAAAAAACTTAATAAAACTAGAAAAGACCAAAGGCATATGATTATTTTTATTTGTGTGGATTTCTTCATGAGACCAAAACTAAGTAGGATCATTAAGAATTTGAACAATTTAAGCCTAATAGAGAGCTGGTGTTTCAAATAACTGTGAGAAAAATAGGGTAAGGAAGGCACAGGATTAAAATAGTAGGGTCATATGGTGACTAATAATTTATTTGATCTTTTCAAGGGTCTAAATATGGAATTCAAATCAAATGAAATGGTTGTTTACCACTTAAAGTTACCCAAACATGCATCAATGTAAATTAGAAACATCCAGTTCTGCCTGCTGAATATTTTTGTTTATAAACTTGAAGGAGTGAGAGGTTAAAGAACTAGTTATAAATTGACCTGGCCTTCTAGAGGAAACCCACACTAAACTTGATCTGTCTTTAATAATAGAGACTGTGTTTTGTCTCCTATCCTCTTGATGTTTGGTTAATATTAACGCAAGATGTGAAAGGGAATTCTGTGCTTTGCTTTCTAGTAGTTTTTAGTCTTGCAAGAGGAGAGATTGAAAATGAGCTAACGAAGATTTTGTCTGAAAACTTCCTGTAAAACTAAAGGCTTTTCCGGTCCTTCAAACACTTGTGCGCTTGCTTTATACACATCAGTAACATTTTGCAAAGTTAATTTTCAAGACAGAGGCCTAAATAGAGCACTGGTGTAAATTCTGTGATTTCAGGTTCAAGCAATGTGAGCGTGTCTTTTGCGCAGCTAGGTAATAAATTATAGTTAGCTACACAGGATTCCTATGTCATGACGGAAATCCTTAATCAGTACAAAAGTAAGGCTATAGCTAAGACCATGAAGTTAGCTGTTAAGGATGTTTTATGACAGAAAAAAAAGTCATGTTTTTTCATTGTTTTGTAAACCTTGGCTCTGTGGGTGTTCATACACCACCGATGGGGAGGGTAAACCAACTGCCCTTACATGTGGGCAGCAAGCAGGGCAACCAGTGTCCCAGCCCTGGGGTGAGAACTTTTTTGGCTAAGCAGGTAGGAGCACACTGCAGCCCAAAACATTCCTCAGAAAGGCACTGTTGGGGCCCAGCTCCTGCTGCTTGGCCTGGGAAGAAAGAGAGCAGGCAGCCTTTGCAAGTCTTTCATGAGGGATCCTTGAGGCACATGGCCTTTCACTAGAGAAATCACAGTAATGTTTAAGCAAGCAGAACAACCAAAACCTGCTTTTTAGAATACTTTAATCATTCTTTGGCCATCCGACCCTAACTTGCAGCTCAAAATAATGGATAAATGAGCGCTGGGGTGGGGGACTTTTTTAATGGGAAAGTATGCTAGCATGGCTGTTCGAAAATGAGAGCTGTCAAAAATACCAGCTGGTACATAGGGCATCGTATCTGGATAATTCAGCCAGCCACCCAAGCGGGAGCCACTGGAACTCGCTGGACTGCAGACACATGCAGCAGGCTTTTCGACCCTGGCTGCAGTTCATCGCGAGTCGAGGGAGGCGGGAAGGGGAGGGCGTGCAGAGCCTGGCTCGGCCCGGGCTGCGGGGCACGGCTGCTGTGCTGCATCTCCCGTGGGGGAGAGGGATCGGTGGGTACACCGGCGGGAACACAGGTGGGTACGCCCGGACCTTTTGAGGTGGTGTCGGGCCGTCTATGGCGCTCTGTGGGTGCCGTCACCGCCGGCACTGCGGACAGGCCCGAGTCAACTGCAAAGTGCCCCGCGCTGCCCAGACGGACATTTTGCGGTCGCCACTGCCTGGGCGGCGCCATCCGCACCCTCCGCAGCACCCCGGGGGAGGCTCTCGGTGGGGCCTTATCCTGTGCCAGCGGAAAGCTGCGGGGACTCTTCCCCCGCGGGGCGAGCCCGGGAGTGCTGCCGGGTGCTGTCCACGCGGAACGGTCGACCCCCGCCCCGCGGGCCCGGAGCTGTCAGAGCGCGGTCAGCGCCGCGCCGGTTGCTGTGGTAACGGGAAAGCCCCCCCGCCCGCCCGCGTCCCGTCCCGTGCCCCCGCCCCCGCAAACATGGCAGCGGCGGCGTGGCGGCTGCGGGCGGTGGCGGCTCCGGGGGGGAGCGGCGGCAGGTGAGGAGCGGCGTAGCGGGGAGGTGTCGCCCCCGCCTCCTGCCCTCCTTGCGCCGCCGCGGGCGGGACTCTCCTCGCACCCGGCTTCCCTCAGCGGCCAGGCGGGGCGGCGGGGCCGGGGCCGCCAGCAGGCCGGCGGGCAAGGCAAGGCAAAGCAAAGCAAAGCAAGGCGGTCGCGGGGGGCGGGCTCCCGGCACCGCCAGGCAGCGTTCCTCCCTCCAGCCACGGGAGCCCCCGGCGGGGTGACAGCCCTGCCGAGCCCAGCCGTGCCCAGCCGAGCCGCCCCGGCCGGGGCTGCAGAGGCAGCGCCCGCTCCCGCCTCGGCTCTCGCTGCCGGGACGAAGCGAGGCGGGAGCCGCCACCCCCGCGCCCGCCATGTGGAAGCTCAACAAGAGCAGCAAAGTTCTGCTGGACGACTCGCCCGAGGAGGAGGAGACGCGTCCCCGCGGCCCGCCGCCGGCCGCCGCCTGCGCCGCCGCCGCCTTCGCGGCCCCCCAGGTAGGAGCGCGGAGCCCGGCGGCGGGGAGCCCCGCGGGGCCCGGGGAGGGTCGTGAGGCTCGGCCTCGCGCTCTGCTCCCGCTCCCCTCCTCTCCGGCGGCATGAGTAATCACTTTCTCCACCGCTGGATGTGCCGGCAGGCTGGCCGTGGTCGGAGAAGCGGGTGTTTGCGCGGGGCGTACAACTGTCACCCGATTTTTTTGGGGTGTTGACTGGTCTGTCCTCCCCCGTTTTCTTCCAGCAGCCGGCCTCCGGCATTTCTGGGACTTGCTGTCCTTCATTCCAGTGGCTTCATACCGCAGGGTACTTTCTCTCCTATCCCTAGACAGGGGCATTGCAACCCATCTGTTAAGCACAATGCATTAACAGTGATCTGTAAGAACGTATTATTCGTTTGCAGAGGTGTGCTCGTTTGTGTAGAGCGCTAACGTTTCGGCAGGGTTGTTTTTTCTATAGTTTCAGTAATAGTAGTTGACTACCTTTAAATAGCCGCAATCTGATTTGGAAGCTTTAAATGATAAGTTAAATACCAGCAGTGACCTCCTCAAAATACTGGTCTCCTAACAAATGCAACCAGAAAGAAAGAGTATCAGTTGAGTATCACACGAAGCAACTGAAAGAATGTTTGTTGACTTGCTTTCAAAAACTTGATAACAATTAGGCATCGGCGGAGCTCAGAAGCCTGTTGTGCTGGTCGATATTGCTTTGTTGCCACAAAGTATCTTTAGATACTGTATGAGAGGTTGCAGGAGATCTGCCTATCTAAAGCAGGCTGTTGCCCAGGGCTGCAAACTGGTAAGGTTTGTAATCAAAAGAAGATATAGAAACCTACCCAGATTCCCACCCTATGGCCATCTTGCCTTCCTTGCTGGAAGCATATCCGGTTAGTCTACCTTCTGCTTGAGTTTCTGGTTGATATTGGCTGTGGGTTGTCAATATGTGTGGCTACTGCTGAAGAGCAGCCTCTCTGAATTGCAGGAGTTATTCCCTCCATCTTCCAGTAGCCAAAATCACTAGTCTGCTCCCCAGTTCAGTCTTGACTTGTCCTTTCCTCTGCACAGTGAACAGAAGAGCCCTAACCCTTGCTACTTGTTTGACGGTAACTGTGAAGATTCATATAGATGGATAGGATCTTCTTCTGTGGGAGATGAAGAACAGACACTCGTTTTTTAGACCCCCTTCTGAGGATGAAGGGGGATCGTGGGGTTGGAGGCATATCTCCCACAACATCTGATTTCTCCTTCCTACAGTTCCTATCCTCAGGTGCTTGGAAACTTTTAACTGTTTTCACTGATCTGCTGGCTTGTGCCTTCCATAGCCTTCGTAGACTGACTTAACCTCCTGAAACCCTCTTCAAACCCCAAAGGTCACCAAAAGCTTCCAGTAAATCCCACTAACTATTCACTGCTTCTCTATCTCAAATGCTCTAAACCCCTTCTGAGGCTCCTGGCCTTAGCTTCCCAGTCAGAAGATGATTCTTCAGACTTCTGTCCTGGCAGTTTTCTCAATCCTCTACTTTAGCAACAGAGGTTTGGGGTGGGTTTGTTCGTTTGTTATTTGTTTGTGGGGTTTTTTTGTCTAGTCTCATTATTCTTACCATCCTGGGCTTCTGTTCCATTAGTGGCAGTCTCAGGCTGTAATGGTGATGACAATGATTTCTGGTGCACATGGTTTGCCATTTTCATCAATTTTGAAGAAAATTCTTTTCCAGTTCCTATGCTGTCTATTTCCAATGGTACTGGAATAAAATATGTGGCTTTTTTGGGTTTGGAGGTGGCAGGAGGAGAATAAATTTTTCTAAGGCACTAAAAGAAATACTCTTGAAGAGAAAGGATTCCAGGAAGTTAGCAATGCTGCAGTGTAGCTTGGCACAGAAACTGTAATGAAGGCCGTAAGTTATTAGTTGTTTTGCTTGTTAAAATCAAGATGATTTAACAGCTGAGGGAAACACCCCACCCCCCAACATTTAAATGCAGTTGAGTTTTATATAAACTTTAATGAAGGATAGACTATATGGAAAGCTGTGACCACTTGGGTAACATTGTAATTCTCATCTACCAAAGGCAGCCTCTAGGTCAGCCATAGGTACAGTATGTCTAAACCATGGCTTAGGCAGGTGTCAAGCAGAAGATGTGAGGTAACCAAATGTGCTTGTTCAGCTTATTATTGCTGATCTGGTTCAAGGACCTTGGACATTTTTGATGTTTTATCAGAACCTGTTTTTGCTCTCAATAATATGATTGCAAGGGGGTGAAATCCAGTAATTTGTAGGGGTATTTGGTAATGGTCTGCACTTCGTTACTACTGTGTCCTGACCTGCATCTCCCAAACCCCTGACTTTGGAGGACAGTAGCACCACCAGAACTTGGAGGAGTTTCCTCTTGGTTCCTTACCTGTGCATGAGAAAGCCTCAGTCTTCTTCAGCCTGTGCTCTGAGTTGTCATGGTACAGCCTGCTTAAGCTGTGAATGGAGGATTACATCACGAAGAAGAGAATCCAGGGCTAATTTTCTGTCTGGAGGGACAAAATTCATATAATTTGTTTGAGTGCTTTTTAGTAAATTAGAAAGCCTACCATGAGGTTTCATGCAGAACTTTACTGCTAGATTTCATTTCCTCTCTATTCTTTTCTGATGTCATTTTGTTAAAGAGAAGATGAACCATAATCATCACGTTTTGACTTTGATATACGATACATTGTTTTCCCCAGCCGCTATCTTTTGTCATTATTTTCATTTTTAATGGGCAAGTGGGAAGAAAATCCTTGAAGCTTCTACCATTCATGCTGTAAATAATGCCGAAACTTTATTTCAAAGCACCTAAATTGTTGTTCACATCTGTGTCATTAAAACAGACCAGGTTTAAAGGGTTCCAGTGTAATGAGAAGTTGGTGCTGTATGTTGTTTCTTCAAAGCTGAGAGAGAGTGGAGTTCTCGCTGTGCAACCTAATAATTAGGACATTGCAATAGCAGGCAGCAACAAAGAATTGCGCTACTGTAAGTTATAAAAACAAAACCCAAACCCCCAAAACCCTTTGTTACTTTTCAGAAGTTTTAATCATCCTCTCTAGATATGGAAGCCTGATCTGGGTTTATTCAACCAGACGTTTAAATTTGTAGATACTCATAGTTCTTAAATAGAAAAGCTTAGCTTGATCTAAAAAGAGAAGTTTTGACAGTTCTGGTTTTGTGGAAAACAGAATGGTTTGATTTTGTTCCAGCGGAGAACAAAAACAAATTTTAGAACATGAAAACTGCAAAGGGAGGGAATTGTCAGCCTCTGGCCATTTTTTAGCAAAACTTTTTGCATACATTCAAGTACTTTGAATTGTTACCACTTGTTTAAAATATTAAGGTGTTTCCTGAGATAAGAAAGAGAAGTAAATTTTGCAACAGTACTTGTGTAAATACATGTGTGAATTACTGTATGGTTTTTTTAAGACCAGACAGTTTTAGACTGAATCATAGAAGTTAATTTTAATTTGTCCTTTGAAGCATAAATATTCTTAGTTTATGCAATGAAGGTGCTTTATTGGCTGAAGTTCCAATTCATAAATGAAGGCAACTTAACACATTTTAGTACACATGTATAAAATGAAATTTATGTGCTTTTTGTATGTTTCTCTCAAAATATGCTAGAAATGTACAGTGATGCATGCCAAACTTGCATTCAGTTTGTAATACAGCCATTATGTTTCAAATTGCAGCTATATTTTTGGAAGGGGAAAAATGTTGGGTTTTGACTTCTGGAAGGCAAGATTTTTGGCAGATGCCTTAAGTTCTCCTTGGTTCAATCCTTCTATCATCTAATCAGTCCCCAGAGATGTCAGTGCTGTGTCAGTATCGCATGTAACTCTGAGGTAATACGGTGCTCAACTTTAAAGCACATAATATATTAAGGTAGTGGAGACGTGTCGGGCTGACCTGTACTTTCTTCTGCAACTTTATCTTTCATGTAAAAATATTTTGGATCCTTAGCCTTTATCTGTTCTCCCTGATTGTATTTTTGTGTTATGTTGAAAGAGAGCACGTGCAAAAACATGTTTTGTGCTGCAGTTTGTTTGGACTTGCTCATTGGGTATTTTAAAGTTGGCTATACATAATTTTAGTTATCTATTTTAATGAAAATGTTTAAGTCTCCGGTACAATTTTAATACTGGCTTTCATCTTAGAATGAGTAAGTCAAAATCAGACAGGCCCTGCAGGAATGGGGTAGGAGCCGAGCAGCATTTCTTCTGTTCTTCTAATATGTTGAATAAGGGTGTTTTTTAATTAAAAAATAAAGCAGTCAGTGTTAATCCAGCTAATGCCTTTCCTTCACTTTCTAACCATTTCATCTCAGGCTTTGCCTGCAGTACTTATAATTCCTTCATACCTTCTACTGTCTGCTTGCCTGTTTTTTTCCTTTCATCAGAGTAGTTCTTGTGACATTTTGGTGACATTTTCCTGGCTAAAATCCCTCACCTGTATTCTGTCATCATTCTTGAACATTAGATTGTGAGACTGACAGTGAAGACTTTCCTGAGCCCTTCCTTGGTCTGCCTTTCTTACTTTTCCTCCTTCTTGTCACATATATCTCTCAGCAGCGTCTTGAGTGGGACCTGTTTCTTTCTCACAGCCTTTCTGGAGCACTACAGAGATGAAGGTGTCTATCTTCTGGGGCTTTAGGCTTTCATTAATCCCTTTCATTTTTGAGGTGCTTCACTTTCTGATTTATATTGTCATCTGTAGATAGTTGACCTGGAACAGATCTGCTTCTCACCTCTTGCCCTCTCTCTGTTGTCTCATTCTGACTCTTCAAAGTCCTACAAAGCACATATTGTCTGGTTGGTGTCCTACTATAGACAACACCAGTATCTTATCTGTTTCTTCAGTCAAGCCTGTAAACTGCAGGTTGTTGTCAGTGCGTTTTATCTATTGTGCAAAAGAGAATGTGTGTCCAATGCTTTTCTGCTGTTTCCTCTGGAAAGTCCAGGTCTGCTGCCTTTTTTTTTTTTTTTTTTTTAATTATTATTTTTCTTTCTGTCTAGACAGATGAAATTCTTGTGCAGACCCTCACTTCCCATCCTGATGGTGATTACTTCCTCTGGAGCTTCTAATACCTACACTGTGTTTCCCCATCCCCTAGTCCTTACAAATCCCTTGGCCAATATTAATGTTGTTGCTTATGGCATAAAATTTAAGTCCTCCTCATTCTTCAGTTTCTGTTTCTTCAGCTGTCCTCCCTTTGTTTCAGGACACTTACATTTAAATCTCTGTCCTTGTTTTCAAGGTTTTTCTTCATACATCCCCTTCCTCTCCCCCATTTGTCATTTTCTATCACTTGTTGCATCTTTCCTCAAGCCAGGTCTGCTTTACTGGCTCTTGGTTTGCCAACACCCTTGTCTATCTTCCTCCCATCCAGCCTAATGCAGGATTATCCCCTTTCACTGATCTGCAAAACCACTATCTTCTCCTCCACATCACTGCTTGAGAGATCCCCTTTTCCTAAGTTTGTTTGTTTGGTGGTTTGTTGTTGTTGGTGTGTGGTTTTTAGCTTCATAGGGTTTTGCAAAGTTTCTGGAGCCATGCTCTCCTAGTGGTGCTGGACTTGCTACTGTTAATATACAAACTCATATACTGCTTTTTGAGAATGAAGGAATCATTTGAATCTATTTAATTCTTTCTGGTAAAATAGGTTATAATTTTTTTACTCACTTTTATAGAAACTATTTCCCAGGCAGGTTGCATGAGGACATCCATAACGTAAGTGGAGTTATTAGAAGTTACTAAACACTTGACCAGGTCGATTATCTTTCAGTTCTGTCATCATCACAAGGTACATTTCCAACCAGTTCAGCTGCTGCTTCTTTGTGAGGAGCCCCAGGATGGGTCAGTGTGAACATTGCAAGTGCTGATAAAAGCTGTATGTCAAAAGGAAACAATGCATGTGCTGGTGAATGCTATAACCAAAAATAATGTGCTCAACCTGTTCTGTAGAAACTACACTGTGAAAATACTGCTGTGACTCATGCAAGAGCTTTTTTAAAGATAGGTAATTTCATTGCAAATGCTATGACTGAATAAAAATTGTATGTCAGCTACTGTCTTTTGAATTAGCACTCAGTGGTTTGGTTTTTGGACCAGAAAAAAAGGAAATACAAACTTCTAGTATGGCTAAGTTGTTAAAAATAATTGCAATATTTTCAGACAGAATTTTCATCAAAATTGAAAACTGCACTGAGTTGTTGCAACAATTGAAGTCAAACTGATTATTTGACCTTCTTTGTTTCAGCTTTGACACTGATGGTATTTTGATCTTAATACAGCTGTTCCCATTTCTTGAAGCATATTTGAAATATTACAAATTGGACAAAACTAAATTCTTAATCAGATGAGCTTTTAAAAATATTTTTAAGGTGTTTAATCTTTAACATTCTTCCAAAAATATTTCAGAGAAGCACAGTCTGAATAAGATGTATTATAGCCACTTACTACGGCTGCACAGTAATGTGGACAACTGATAGAAGAACCATATGTATAGATGTAAAAACAGAGCACAGGAACCCAATGTTCTGATGTTTCTCTTTGTAATGCCAATAAAATGAAGAACTACAAAAGGATTCCTATGTAAATAGTTATTCTGAAATTAATGTTTTGCAGTATGTTTGGCCATTTATATCAATTGACAGTATAAATATGGAAATAATTTAGATGTTGTATTTTAAAATGGAATGGAATTTGAAGCAATAACTGAAGAGGTTGAATGAAATGAGAGTTTGTGAAAATGCTACACAAGTTTTTGACAGCTATGCATGCTGAAGGAAAGAGCATCTTAATTTTAGTGTTTTCAATATTAATAATAATTTGAAAGGTTAAACTGTAGAAAAACTGTTTTTCATCTTTGTTTCAGTCTGGTGAAGGCTAGGTAGTTATGAAAGTCTGGGGCCTACAAGATGGAAGCATTTTACAATACGTTGGATGGGTTGTCTGCTGTGTCTGAAACAGGCACCTGGACTTTTTCAAGTCAGCAGAGTGAAGCAAGTTCTTCTAGAAATGTTCTGATGAATTATGTTTTAGAAACATGTATCAAGATTTGTTTTATCTACTAAATATATCCCAAGAAGAAAGTATAATCATTTAACATGCTTAATTTTCACAGTTTCATTTTCTTTATGGGCAAAGTATCTTCAGTTTTGCCAGACTATCAAAGGAAACTTGCGAGACAGGCATCATTGTCACTATTTAGTTTAAGTGGCATTTAAAGTGGTTTATGGTCATAATGCATATAGTTTAAGTGTAGTGAGTAACCTGGAATGGAAAATTTTTTTTATAGAAGTGAAAAATTATTTTAAAATACCAAATTACTCTTGAGCATGAACAGACTTTAGAAATGCCTAGGTTAATATTTTTCATTGGTGATATAAATAGGAAATTTTCAATTTACACCACCTGCCCAGATGGCTAGTTTGGTTCACTCACATGCTTCAGGGGCATAAAATGGAAGATTGAGCAGTATAGGAAATATGGACAAGACCAGTGAAATGATGTTGATGTCATTCTTGGCTACCCCTGCCAGAAAGGAGCAGAGGCAATTCACAGTTCAGCATGGGAGTTTGGTCTGCTGAAGACAAAGCTCATGTCCCAGAAGAAAGCTCTGTATGACTGAGTAACGCATCCTTTATTCGTTAAAATTGCAAACCTTGTTTTTCCTGAAAGGGCATGTTCAATTTTGTGTGGGCATTCAGGTACAGTTCAGCTTTATTCTTCAGCTGTCTTAAAAGAATATGTTGAAAATTCTATATTTGTTTCAGTGCCCATTTACATTTGCTCACTGTTGCCTGAATTTCCTGACTCAGAAAGTGTATACCCACACATTGCATCTTTCCAGGTGTATATTATAGGTGCAGTAAAGAAAATGAGACCAAATGCCATTGATCTGCTAACTTTTTTTACTTATGCTTGAGGATGTTTTGCATTGGTTTTGATTAAGTTCTAAAATTAGATAAGTAGAGTGACTTTTGCATTAATAATCTGCCTTAATCTTACTTCATTTGACAATACAGCAAGTTCCTACTCAAACCCAAGGAAATGTTTGCTTTTTTTTTTTTTTTTTAGCTGTATTTTAAGATGGTGATCTGGCAGCAGGATCTCCTCTTCCGAATCTGTGCTGTTTCTGGTCAGGCTGTGTATATGTAGTTGTTAAACTGTTTGGTTTGTAATCAGCGTTTTGGGAATCTTTCCAACTTCAGAGGTTACCTTTCAGCTTTGTGATTTCTTGAGTCATTTGGTTTTTTTATTAATGTTTTGTTTGTTTGTTATTTTAAAATTATTTTTATTTATTTATATTAACTTTTCCCTCTTCCGTCACAAAATTATTTAGTGAGTTTTGTGGAGTACTGAGAATTGTGTTAAATTCTACTCTGGAGTGTATCTCTTGTGGTGGTGTTTGTTTAGGGTATTTTCCCCAGTTAAATTACACATTTGTGGTTCATAATCTAATTTGCACATACAGGCCTGATAACCTAGACTTTAAATTACACTCAGTCCTTGATGAGACGTGATGATAAGCTGAGGGGATGTAATAGGTCAGTAGAAGGGCGAGAAATTGCACCAAAAGGACCTACTATTTAATAATAGCTTGTTTACTCTTACTTGTGCTCAGTTTTGACAGTGTGTGTACTGTAGGAAGGTTCCACAACTGGGTAGAGAAAATCGATAATATACCATTCTATGTACTAGAGCAAAAGAAGGGCATGCAGGGTGAGGGGATGCTTGTATTTGCCTTAACTCTTTGATGTCCAGTGTTCTTTTCTTGGCCTGAATTTTGAAAGTGAATGATCTAAAGAGACTAATTAATTACTTTACCACAAAGGAAGCTGAGGGAAGTAGATTACAATTTTGATGTCTGTACAAAAAGGTTTGTGTGCTAGTTGAATTAATCCCTTGAGTACCTTATGGTTTGCAGTATGTCCAACAAAAGGGCACTTGTTTCCTTATGAAAACATGCTGCACATACCAACCTTCCCCTGCCAGAACTGGAAGGCTATTCAAGTTGCTGATCAGCATTTCCCACTAGCGTTAGCGTTTAGTCACCTTTTAGATACTGAATACTATACTGTAGTCTGTGTTGTTCTCTTGAAATCAAGTAAAAAAAAAAAAACCCTGTAACTGTAAACCACCCAGATTAAAATACACTAAAATAAGTTGTACGTGTTCAGTGTCAGCATGTTATGCAGTGTGATAAAGCAAGCTCATCTTTACTCTTTATATGCAGTTGTATGGTAGGTTGTCCCCTAAAGAAAATTTGAAAAATCAAACTGTAGGCTCCCTGACCTCTGAACAGTAACAAAAGTACAGAATGTGTATCAGAAGAGGATGTACTAATGTGTTTCACTGAAAAACAGATTATTCTAGGGAACAAGTGAAGACAGATGACTTCTTATCTTTTTTTCCTCAGCTCTTCCCAGTGGTGTCACTGGTCCTCTCCCTCTCCTCTCTCCCTATGTCGTACACAACTCATCCTCTCCTCACAGCACGCAGGTCCCCCCCTGCAGTGTGGGTCGTGGCTGGCTCTGGACCCCAACATGTGCTCCTTCCCATTCTCTTCCTGCTGTGGGGCATTGTTGTGCTTCTCTCTGCTTTCCCTAGTGATGGACTTTCCACAGAGCATTTGGAAACCTAGTCTCTTTGAGACTGCTGAATTCAAGCCTACTGGCCAGTTTGGGTCAAGAGTTACTGTGAGCACATGGGATGTACAAATGGCTTTCACAATCACACCCCAGTTAACTCAGTCTCCTTTTGTTAGACAGTGTATCTTGAAAGGATACTATGGATACCTGATAGATCTTCACTCCAAAAAAATGTATTTTAGGTATAGAATTCTCACCAGTTGCTTTCTTGCAGTTTCATATCTTCTAATCTTTGTATTTCATATCTTTAACTTTGTGTTGTCTTCTTACTGTTGGCCTCTGCTGGGCAAGCAGAGTTCTGCAAACTACTGTCTCAGTCCTTACAAAGTCCATGAGTAGGAGCACTGTATTAACATAGAAACACAGCCCCACTTGTCACAATTTTAAAGAAGCAAATAAATACCTGGTTTTGTCTACAGTTTATAATGAATTACATCTTTTATCAACAATGGTATTCACATTTTACTACACTGACTCCCTAGCCATGTGAGATCCTCATTGCACCTCTTGGTTTTCCCCTAAAAGATTGCACCGTGAAACTTCTTGTTCTGCTTTGTTGTGCTTTGGCTTGCTAGAGGCTGTGTGCCTTCACACTCCCGTTCTTTCTCTTCTCTGTAGTAGAACATGAGGTCTCTTTATGCACTTACATATTTTTATTATCATTCTTCAGATATTTTGGAGAGCTGAAGAATTAAAATGAAAGGTGTAATTTCTTTGGGAGGTGCTAACAGTGTCTTGTTTGTTCTGGAGACTGTATTTTTGATTATTGAAATTGGTATCTCAGCCAGCTCTGGATGTCTGAGAATTTCTCCTTTTATTTCCCCTCGAGGCTTTTCTAGTTCTTGGTTGTTGGGTAGTTTTGTGGTTGGTTGGTTTGTTTGGTGTGGGGGTTTTTTGTTTGTTTTTTTCCTTTTTTGGTAAAAATCTGAATAAATCAGGTGTAGTATTCTCTAGCTTGTACCCTGTGTCCAAGCAGAGATGCATTCACGTTAAGTAAGTCTTTGCAACCTCATTCAGAAGTTTGAGAGCTGAGTGTATTCAAGAGAAACAGGGAAACTTCTGAAAATGTGTGTGTGTGGCATTTCTGTTTAAAACATTGCCAGTGATTATCTTAAAAGGAAAGGGGGGGGGGGGGGGGGCAGGAAGTAATTGAATTTCATTTAAAAATACTCCACAACTATGTCATTTTTGGTATACCATGTACAATAATGTCCTCCTATGTTAAAGACAGCTACTTGGAATCTGAAAGTTAAATAACTTAAGATTCACAAGAAGTAATATTCTCATTTTGGATGATCACAGGAGTTCCTGACTTTTTTCTGCCCCAGCAAATAAAGCTATCTATCTACAAAGGGCTCTAGTTCAACATACAGTTATTATTGAGCTATAGTGTGATGGTTTTCGTAGTCATTCTAGAAATGCTCCAAAGTCCATCCTTGTTCTGTGTATAATATAAAGTAATGCCTAAATAGAAACATTAGTAGGTAAATATATATATATTAATTATTAAAAATAACAATAACCAAAAAAACATGCATGGGATTTGAAGCTGGTCTCTCAAAATGAAGCTGATAAATCTAGGCCCCCTACATGACTAGAAATAGAATCATAGAAATGTCTGGGTTGGAAGTGACCTCTAGAGGTTATCTAGTCCAACCCCCCTGCTGAAAGCAGGGACATCTTCAACTGGAGCAGGTTGCTCAGAGCCTTGTCAAGCCTCACCTTGAATGTCTCCAGGGATGGGGCTTCAACTACCTCCCTGGGCA
>JANHGN010005062.1:0-19877 GCA_024605025.1 Megaceryle maxima | reverse complement strand
TGTGGCTGTTGGGTGGGGTTTTTTTGTTTTTTTGGTTGTGGGGGGGGGGGGGGGGGGGGGGGGAAGAAGCTATTTTGCAAGGTTTGCTTCTCAGTTATGCACCTCTTAATCCAAAATAATTTTGTAGATGTTTTGACTTGGGTTTTATTTGACCTTTTATGTTGATAATGTTAAGATTAAACTAGAAACGGATTCTCATCTAAAAACTTCTGAAATGTGTTTATAGCTTCTAAATGTTTCATTGAAATTGTATTCTTTTCTTTCTCTATGCAGAGAGCTATGGCTGAAACATTTTATCTGTCTAACATCGTGCCTCAGAATTATGAAAATAATGCTGGATTTTGGAACAGGTGAGAAATTACTTGTAAATAAACTAATTGAAAAGCATCAGGTAGTGGCACAAATCAAAAATGCTACATTTATAAAGCTTCTTCACATCCAAGTATTTTAAAGAACTTTATAGGCTGTCTGTAGAGATCCTAAGAGTTTTCTCTGTATTGAAAGCAGCTTGGTCCTCACAGTGGAAGAACAGCATAATGGCTACTTTAGCTCTTTATTCAATCCAACTGTAGAGGACATTTATTTATAATAGATAAAATCGCTTCTGGCTGGTGTGGGTAAAGGTACCACTCTTAATCTCTGTCCCTAAAGAAAATTCAGTAGAAGCAAGGAAAGGGTTTAGATCTTGCTTTAACATCTCTTTGTCAAAAAAAAGCGCTTCCAGTTGTGAGTATTCACATTTCTGTCTGTGGACATCAGTTCGTCTTTATTTTTTTAATTGGAGAACTGAGGGCTCCCTGCTGAGCTGTGACTACTTTGGGTCATCAGTGTTTCTTCAGACTTCCAAGTAGCAGTCAGGCAGGTTCTCTGTCACTTGTGAGTAATGACTGGATCAACTTTGAGCTGAAGTAAGGAGCTGATAAAATTAAACTTTCTTCAGCTAGGATTTTTATTCTTTCCTTCATTTCAGCAGAGAAGAACTTAAGATGCGTTCATCCAGTGCTTCTTGCATAGGACTTAAGAGTGTTAAGACTCAGAAACAGGGAGAGGGAAATGATGAATTTCACAAATGTCACTCAAGGGAAGATTAGTAAGAGTATGTACAGTATTGTACTAAAAGTGTATAAAATATACAGCATCATTCAACTGTACACTGCTTTCCAGTTTTACAGGAATGCATATAAAATCATATGAGGCATTCAGTAAGGTTATGCTCGTTTATAGACAAATAAAATGCTGTCACATTTTAAGAGAGCCTTTTGGTATTGTTTTAATAGCTCAGGTATTTGAGCATAAAATTTCCCTGTAACAAAGCTAGCCATTGGTACCAATTCCAGGTTGGAAACCCTCTTTATTCCACTCGAGCAGGATCTCTGCCTAATCAGGAATCATGGGGAGTATTTGGATATTTTCTTGGCACCCTCAGCCCCACAATTTAAGTAGCTATTATCACTTCCTCCCAACCCCAGCATGTTACCCCCACAGTTTAAATACATGAACAAGGTATTTGTGACACTTGTTTTGTCAGTTGTTTAGTGATAAATAGTTTTAAGGATACTGTGTTTCATGTGTGTTGTATCCCTTTCTGGCTTCAGTATTCTCTTCCTTTGTCTTTTTTTAATTGCTTCTTTAATTACTTCTTAAATTGTCTTCTGAGGTGCAGACAGACAACACAGCTTTGTAAATTTAACAATCTGATGCTTTTTTTAAGTGGTGGTCGCCCTCCAGCTGTGTGGTTTTGCTGCTTTCCCAGTTTCAGCTCTGGTACTAGCCTGACTACACCAAGTCAATTCCATTTGCTAACCCAGTCGAACTGATTGGCATTTTGTTTTGCTTGGTTAAGTTTCTGCCAGATTAGCAAATTGGATCAACTGGTGAGATGAGTGCCGGAGCCAACACAGATGAAGTAGGACTGCTCAGCTGGGACAGAGAGCAGTAGGACAGGGGAGAGGAGGACTGCATCTTTCAGCAAGTTGTTAGATAGTAAGCTATTAGACTGGTTCAGTAGTGTGATCTAACTGCACCTTAGTATGTATTCCTCATTTTCTTCCCACCAACATGTATGCTTCTTTCTTCCTTGATATGTAATTTACTGGGTTTTTTTGTCTTGCTTTGAGTGCAGTCCTGTGGTCAGTGTAATCTGATCTGTGTCTCTGCTGCCACCAGGGGCAGTTAACTCCCTAGCTGCATTTATTCCCATTTTTGCCTTGTGCCAGGTGGTGTTTGTATTGCCATGCCTGAGAACTCGAGGAGCTATGCTGCTTGGGAGCAAAACTGATGGCAGCGGGAAAAATATTAGCTTGTCGTCAATGCTTTGGCATATCACATAGCAGCTCACTACTACCAAAGAAGAAAAAGCTCATTCCTGCTAATTCTGATTTGTTTGAGCTGGTTTAACTCACTAATTCAGCACAAGAAAAAAAAAGACTAAGGTCTTTGTTCAGGGTTATTGACAGATGAGAGCTAAAGGTGGCCCAAGGCAGAAGAAGTACGAGGAACAGGGATGAGACAGAGAAAGGGGTGAAACCTCCCCCTTTCAGAGGCAGCCAAATTAGCTGGGGTCATCTGTCTCCTTTGTCCATGTGAGTGCAGTGCTACTCTATCTTTAGGAAGAGACTTAGGGCTGCTTACTGTATGTGATTTCTCTAACACTCGGTGTATTAGATCAAAGCTGGGCTATCATCTTTTGTGTAAAATAGGCATGATCCAGAAACCTTCTTATTTGGAGAAATATTTTATGCTGTAAACTGAATCAACTTGCTGAAAACCCCAAAATAATGTTAATATTTCTGGAGCTACTGCTTTATTTTAAAGAGCTTTACATTTAAAAAAAAAAAAAAAAAAAAGAGATACTGGGTATGTCACATAGCAACTTTCCAAAGTCCTTTGAGCTACAAAAAGAGCTGTCTGTTGCAGGATACTGATTCCTTGGGGAGAAGCATACAAAACCAGTCACGTGGTAAAACCTTTTGAAGAAAGAACACCACAACCTGCTGTTTAAAGCAAGTATTTTCCTAATTCCAAGTGACCATCAACACTATCTTTCTAGTGTCAAGTGTGGGAGTAAGTAGAGAACTCACATTTTCAGGACAGGTGGTGAGGCTACAGAAACCATTTTCAAATGTGTGTGATAACACGTGCTTTTCTGTAAGTAACTGAACCTGGGACATGTGGGAAGTACAAGTTGGGCCTGCATTTTACCTTCGTTGGCTTGCAAGTCAGTCACATGAGTGTGGCAAAATGCTTCCAAACTGTCAATAGTTCACCTTGCCCTCCACAGTATGTTTCAAAGATTATGCTGCTAAGTTTTCCCAGCTGACTTCACCCTGTCTGACAAATATGTTCCAGAATGGAAATGTATTGTCGGGAATTGACCGAGAGATTTGAGGATGTTTGGATAGTTTCTGGACCTCTGACCTTGCCTCAAACAAATGATGATGGAAAGAAGAGTGTTACTTACCAGGTATGTATGTATCTTGTTGGGTTAACAGTGCAGTGGTAATTTATTTCTTTAATTGATACTGTAGCTTGATAAAACTAAGTTAAACATCTTAGTACACGCAAAATGTATGAAATACTCAGAGCTAGTTAGGATAAGTTCAGTAGAGATGTTGTATCTTGCCTACACATGAGAAGTACAGTTTTAAAATAATTTACAAAGAGAGATTTATTAAATTCCTGTTCACAGTCTGCAATAAAACTGGTTTTTTTACTTCCATTTTACATGACCGTATCTAAGCAGAGAGTTAGTGGCTTTTGCTGATCTGTAGGCATCTATTTAATCATTTTATTGATATATTTTAGGAACAGCAGAATACAAAGGTAGCGTGAGCTTCTCAAAACTATATAAGGCTTTGGAATGCCTGTACTCCATTAGTTTCAAAGCAGTTGTTTGCTGATATCCCATATGCATCATTTCTGTGAGGCCTTGCAACTGAGATTCTGAGCATAGCAAAGTTATTTCATTTAAGTTCAGTAGGCTTTAGGTGAATGCAGCGTAATCACTGGTCTACGTTACTTATACTCTCCCTTCTTCTTTTGGTTCCCCATTTTTACCTGCTGAAAACACTGAAAATTTAGGATTGATCACACCCAGCCTCTAGAAACTGTCAATGATAGACAGATAGGAAAGGCTGCCAAGGTGATAGGTGAATTTATTATTGTTTATCCTGACTTACTCTTTGTAAACATGTGTTAAGACATCTGTAGGATCTGAGTGTAATAAGATATTCAAGGGAGAGAATATTACCTTCTGCCCCTACTGTAATGAGATATTATTGCTGTTTTCAGTCGCTAGCTGAAAGCTGGCATAATGCAAATAATAAATGCTGTATTTTGTGCCTCTTGGGGAAAAAAAAAAAACCAACACATTTCCTTGAAAATAAGTACTTGGATCAATGGCAGCTTCAGCCTGTGATTCAGCTGCCCAGCAAGTTCTCTGAGGAGCAGTGAATGAGCTTGCTGAAACAAGCCCCTGTTTCAGAGGGATGTGAGAGAGACAAAAAAGAGAGATGTTCAGCTTTCAACAGTGGCTTGTTTAGCAGTAATATTTAGGTCCTATTTCTCTCTTATAAATAAACAGCTGATTTCCATTTGATTGAACTTGGAACTCAGTGAGGATAGAATGTGATTTTTCATGTTTACTTTTACTTTTAAAAAAACCTGTCCCTTGTGTCCTCAGCTGCACGTGTCCATAACCTGGAGTGTGATGAAATCACAGCTTTGAGTTTGGGTTTGCTGTTACTTTTTTCCAGACCATCAAGTATATGAAAATGCAGTAATAATAATTTATCTTTTTTAATGTTCAGTGGCAGTTCTAAACATCAGCTTTCACCACATCTTTGTGAGGAAGGTGACAACTGTGCTCATTTTCAAGTGGATAAATAAGCTGTGGTTAAGGGATATGACGAATACCACATGATTAAGTTAGTGACAAAGCCAGCTTTAGACTGGCAGTGGCTCCTTGCCACCCAAAGGGAGAGGACTGACTTCACTATTGCCCATTATACTCCCCAGGCTTTTCTCTTGTCTGCCAGTGCTGATGACAGTCAGATTCTTCCACAAGATGCTTAATCACCCATTGCAATAGAAAACCATCCATACTGGACTCTTTTATTTGCTTACTGGGCTTGTTTTCTACTGCTGTAGAAAGATAGAGCAGCACACAGGGGAGTCCAGCACTTATTGGTGACAGCATGAGATATGTCCAAAACCACATAGCTGGGAGCAGGAGGGAGATGTTCCCTTTCAACAGTCTCGAGCTGGGTGTTCAGCTTACTGTCCTGCAGAATGGTGCTGTGAGAGTTCTCCAGCCCTGCACGTTGCTTGCTGGAATTTGCCTCCTTGTAGCTGTCAGGATATTGCATTTATTTTTTTTATCCCTAAAAATATGTATTTGTCTTACATAGCAAAGAATTAAAAATCCTGAGCTGACTTGAACATTTTATAACTGGAAATTATTTTCCAGGAAGCAGTTGAATCATCTATCAACTGCCTCTATCATCCACTTCGCTTTAATCTTTGTCATCATGCTCTAGCTTTTCTCTAAAGAGTTTGCTTAGAAGAGAAAGATTACTTTTTCTGAAAAAAAAAAAAAAAAAAAAAAAAAAAAAAAAAAAAAAGGTTAGGGCTCTCCATTTTCGTTTTGAAATGTAAATTTTAGTATTCCACGGGTAAAAATAAGAGCAGGCACTGCATCTTACTGCGTGTATTCCAGGATACGGTGATGGAATAGTGGCACAAAATGTCCATGCTGCTTTGATTATCATATCATTCTGTTCTTGTCTGTTGCCAAGATGTCTTCATCATCTTTGGGTTTGATGATAACTCTGGTCTTTTATGAATGTTTTATCAGTTTTGGTCTTAATATAAACTATGAAGTTCAATGTGAGATTGAAAACAGTGGAATGATGGTACTCATGTTTTCATTTCACTATTTGGCCACATTCATAAATCCTTTACTCAGCTTCCTATGGTGAGATTGATTATGTACCTTGATTTGTATTTAAGCACAGATAATGCTGTCTATGGGTTGGAAAAGTAAAATGTTGATTTTGGGTTGTGTTTTTTGTTTGGTTTTGTTTTAAATATTACATTATTTGATTCATGTCCTCTTTGGCTACACTCCTAAGTGTAAATAAATACAGGCTGAGAACTGTTTTGTTATTTTGAAATCTCTTTATGGCGTAAGTTCTTGTGCTTGCCATTGAAATTGTCCTTAGGGGACAGGGATTTAGGAGGGTTTTTTATTTGCTTGTTTGTTTTTGGGTTTTTTCCTTCTTACATCAAAAAAAATACACTTAGAAGAGGAAGAACAACTTATCAAAGAAAAGAAGTTCTTTTCAAACAGATACCTTGGATATAATTGCAGTCATCCCTGTTGATTTTGGTAGTCTTGGGTTCTGCCCCTAAACCAAGAACACTAAGAGTTGGCAGCTGAGCGAGAAGCGAAGGTACCTGTTAGCTGTCTGTTGGAGTGAACTCTGCTAGGTTCAAACCAGTGACTTAGAAATGAAAGGCTTTTAGTCCTCATTGTTTGGGCTGATGAAGCTGATGTGAAAAGGTGTCTTTTTTTTCTTTGTATGTGCTGTTTAAGGAGAAGTGCTGTAGTATACACAATAGCACTGAAACTCACAACCTGTAATCTGGCAATGTGATTGTTAAGGCTGAGCTCCTTTATAATGTTTTTCTTCTCTGAGACTAGTACCATGAAAAAAAGAAAACTCCGAAGTACTGTAGTGAATGTGCCTGCATTGATTTGTTTCAGATTCTCTCTTCAGACTTAGTTTCCTTGTTTGTGGCTAAAGAAGTGCTGAAATAGGTATCCATGGCTTTACAGGCTGGTGTTTTTCTCTTCAGACATCCAAAAAGGTTATTTTTAGATCACTATAGAGGAAAAACAGAACATCGGTCATGGCATTGTTCCCAGTTCCTGTTTGGACTCTGGTACCATTTGCTGTTTAATTCCAGAAAGGGAATTAACCTTGAGCTCCTTAGATGCCAGCGTTGTTCTATCTATTGGCTGAACTTGCTGTATCCTCAGATATGTTCTGTCATTTCATCTGTCTCCAGTGGAGGCTTTTATTGCAAAGACTAGATTGATGACTGTGCTTGGTATCTGAAAAACATATTTTGAGAATATATGTAGAATAGAATGCCAACAGGAAAAATCTGTGCTGTGTTACTGGAGAGGCAAATGCAGGTTTTTCATCTTTGTCCAGATCAAGTCAAAATGAAATTGTCTTGTTTTATACATTCCTGTTCTACAGTGACTATCACTTCAGTGATTTTTTTCCTCTGTCAGCAGATTTGGAGTTTGAAACACAAATTTTGCAAGAATTCTACTGTGTCATGCTCTGTCCTCCACCCTTCTTATTCCCAATGCCATCATAGTAAATACTAATTTAAGAGGAACTGGCTATGCTTGGCAAACGAAAGTACAATTTAGGTAACATTTTGTTTGCTGTTTGAAGAATATATTTTTTTGTACTTTTTAGTGATATACTAGGTTAATACCAATAGAATGTCTGCTGTTTAACTTCCAAAATTGAATTACTTAGTGGGCCAGAGATGCACGATAACTGTACCAGCAGATACACTTACTTGTCATCTAGTTCTGTGGCAAGTAAGTCCCTGGGAAACAAATTGCACCTCTGAAATGTTCTTACATTTTTGGCACTTCTGGTTTTCCCCAGTCAACTTTCAGAAGTAAGACATTTTCTCTTACCCAAGGTACTATAGGGGAGGGAATTCTTGTTAAAGGAGGAAATAAACCTGGGGAGTGTTGTTAATTTTTTTTTGGTTACTCCAGATGAACTCAAGTGTACACAGGCAACTAATTTGTGTCTGTCCATCATATGTGTGCCATAAAACATATGTGCAAAGGGCTGGATCTTAGGTCAGTTGGTGTAAACGACTAGAGTTCTGTCAGCCCTAAATTTAGACATGATGTACAAATGAAAATAATAGACACTGGGTTAAGATTGGAGGAGAAGAGACACCAAAGGTGCAGGATAGATTTATGGGGTTGCTTTTATTTAGCACTGAACACATCCTGAAGGTCCTTTTAATATAGGAAGAGTGGTGATAGAGTAGTAGATTCAGTGTTAAGTAACCTAGATGGATTCTGTGGAAGTAGTAATCTGTCATCGTGTAAATACAGCATCATAATGCATATATACACCCTTTTTATTAAAAAAAAAAAAAAAAAATCTGTCTTTTAATGCCATAAGAATGAATTCAGACATAGCTTTCTTTTTCTTTTTTTCACCATCTTCTCTTTATTTATTTTTTTTCTTTCTTTCTAAGGATTGCCAAATGATTTGGCAATAGCAATCAGACCAGCCATGACAAATTAAATTTTCCTGGAGTACATACATTTGCATTTTGAAGTGCTTGGCTGTGCAGTGTTGTTGCAGATTTTTACTATGATTTTTATCTGTAGTATTTTCTACTTTCTGTATTGCTCAGTCTGACTTCTCACCCTTCAGTTCTCAGTGCCATCTGACAGAGTTCTCTCAAATATTGGGGAAAAAATACTGTCAACATAATCAGCACTGCCCAACACAAATCCAAAGGAAACTGGAGTGAAGGCAGTTAATGCTGCCACAGTGATCAGGTAAATAAATTATACTGATAGCAAAGGGATTTAAAAAAAAAAAAAGTTTCTATACAGAATTTAGTATCAAATTATAATAAAACTCTGGATTGTCAAGCCTGGGGTCCTATGAGCAGGAATAGTACTGTCTACAGTGAAACAGCAGATAGTCTTGGTCAGTATCACGCCTCAAGTTACAGCTAAAACAAAACAAATACCTCTTCAGAGACAGCTACAGTCTTATTTCAGATGACAGGAATGTTGTTCTTAAGTTCTGTCCATTAAGAAATGTGGTGGAATTCTTAATTTTGTTACTGCCAGACGTAGATGGCAGTGCTGGTTCACAGAGAATTGTGCTGTGCTTGTTTTCAGTCAGTTCTGTTTTGCCGTATGGCTTAGTTCTAAACTCTGGTCATTGTACAGAGAGAGGGTGAGGAAACAGTTATTGGAGTGTAGGAGAAATTTCTGGAGCTATCATTTTAATGGATTTGACGATGATACCCTCTGATGTAAGGGCTCTTCAGCGTGTGCTGGCAGTTAAGGCTTGATTGAATGTGATTTCTGTTTACCAGGTTCTAAGAGGATCTCAGATAATTGTCAATCCAGAGCTGGCTCTCGCTGATGAAAGGCTGGTCCCTTTTGCTGATTCTCTTCATGGCTGATTTTCATTTTCTAGTCACTAGGTGGCAAAGTACTACTTTTCAATTCATGAGTCCTTTCTTTTAAAAACTATTCCTACCCTTTGAGAAGGAGATAATTTTCTTCCCACTCTGGGAAGCTGTAACAAGTCCAGTGTAAAATGAAAATATGATACATTTGTAGATGTTTTAAAATGTCTACTATGAGTAACACACTGATTTCTTCTAATATTATCTCAAGTGTTCTGCCATTACACCTTGTATATTCCTTTTCTCCTGTTTATGTAAGGATGGAGTTTTCTCCTTCTCATAAACTCCAGACCATCATTTTTAGGGAGTGCTTTGCACTGTATTTATCTGACTGCCACCATGAGGGTGATATTCGTTAATACCATATGCTTAAACATACCCTGGATACCATTAGCAAATGTCAATATTTATTGTGAAAATTAAGCACACTGCAGATATTAACAAATTTGTCCTTCCACCAATTTTAAAAGCTACGACCAGGAACAGTTTTGTGATTTGGCCAAAATCACGAGGGAAGACAAGATGAAGACACATCCCCATCCACTGACTTAGGTTTAACACTGAATTTATCAAAGCTCACAGAGTTCTCTCTGTTTTAAGAAATCGTGTTTCTCTTGCCCTTATCTTTATCTGTCCCTGTGAGCTCTTTAATGTTATATAACTGCTAACCAACACATTTGTTGGTTTTGCAATATGTAAACATCTCTAAATGTCACGAATCACACACATTTTAATGGCCTATCCTCATGTAAGCTGTCCCATGTTTAATTTTGCTTCAAGTAGTATTGCAAATTTTTACACACTTGTGGAATGTCAATAAAAATGTCAATAACAATAATAATAAACACTGTGATAAAATAACATTATCATAATGTTGCATTTTTAGACCACACCAGTTCTGTCATAGAGCTTTGGCCAGCACCAGATCACCAAAGAAAGCAAGAGTGAAGCAAATGTGAATGGAATAAGTCACTTCAAAAAGATGGAACATTTTTATGTTGAACTGATACAGACAGCAAAGAGAAATAGTATCTGAAATTTCTCATTGGCTTCCCAAATGATGATGGGAAAGGAATATATTTAATGTGGTAAAAAGAAGGCTTTTAGCATGAGTGCTTTGGTTTTCTGCTGTTATGAAGCTGTTGAAAATTTGAAAGACTAAGCAAAATTTTATAGGAATAGCAAAATGGAAATTTTCAAAGGATTACACAAAAATTTACCTTGTGGCCTATTACCAGCATGGTGTGAAAGCATCAGGCCATTGCTCTGTTTTCTTGCCTGTATTAGCACATGAGATTGTTTTATTTTATGTTTTTTTTTTTTTAATCACAGATACTATTAAAAACTGTTGCTCTCCTCCAGCTGGGACAGATAGCTGGTTCAGGCATTGATTGCTGAAGGATCATCTGCTGCCTGTGGATAGACAAGCACAAATCAAAGTCAACATCTGTGCATGGATAATCTTAACCCATTTTCTCTTCTGTTACAATAGGAGCATATGCTCCCTGCCTCTGTTAGGCACACACTGAGATAAATGGGATGCTGCAGATGAGAATAGTGATTCAGGCTGCTGTAGTTGGGTAGGAAAATCCTCTAGGTGGCAATAGGAAATGAATTGTTGAGTTTGTTTTTCCTACCTATTGCTTCTCTTGGAAACTTCTCATCTACAGAATCCCACTTTACTTCTCTCCCTGGCTGTTGTTGAGCTGTGTGTGGGGGCAACTCTATGAAAACATTTATCTGCAGCTTCTGTGTTCTCATAAAAAAGCAAATTGTGATGTATTACAGAGGATAATGATGGAAGTAGTAAGTCATGCTCCAGAACTGCATTTGCTTTTTTAACAGCAATCATTGGGTCACCCTGGCTGCATAAACTATTGGTGATGCATCCTGTGCATGGTTCACGTATATGTTAAACTAAAGAAAAAAAACCATATCATCTTCATCATGCATACTTCTGTCAGAGAAATCAGGCACCCTCCTGTGATGATAGTCTTCTCCAGCAGGAGCTGGGATTAGAACCTTTATGCCCTGTTTTGTGTAAGGAAAGAACACTTACAGACTCTGGCCTTTTGGCAGGCTGAAGTTTGTTTTAACCGCTTTAACAGTATTAGAACTCAGTGAAGTAACTCCAGAAGTAGTTCACTGCTCTGCAGAGAACTAGTATAAAGCCTGTCCACTAAGATTTTATTGAAGTCCTCAAGAGAGAGCTTATGTGGAACCGAAGTGGTATATAAATTACATGTATGGCTATTGCCTGCACAGAGTTGAGATGTATTTAGAACTACATTTCTCAAAAGGCCAACCCTTCCTTGATTTTGAACTAGTCCTCTCCTTCCTTCCTTCCTAGGTGCATATACTAGGCAAAATATGCATCATTATGCATAGTGTATATATACATATATTTGCATAATATTACATAAGCATAGGATCTGTTTTCCCCTAACACCCACTTGAGGCATTCAGCATTACCATTTCATACCTAACTATTCTACGTGCAGCTCTATTCATTCCTCAGCCTTTCTGTCTACCCACTCAGTCCTCAGACTCAATCCCCTGTTGCCTCTGCTCACTCACTCAACACATGTTCATTCACCTCTTTGTTTTACATATGCCACATACCCCCTAATTGGAGATACTTGCAGCAGTTCCATCTGCATGTTCACCCTTCCTCTAGCCTTTTGTACAACAGGCAGAGGATGCTGATAGGTGTGGAAGGTGTTGAGAAAGGGAGAGAGCTGAGCTAAGTAGGGCCTAGTACATATTACATGTGGAAAAAAGTATGTGAAGTGGCCTGGAAATATCAGTTTGGGCCATACTTCCCAGTAATGCTGCAGGCCAGGAGAGTGTTAGCCCGATATGAATCTAGGGAAAGGGGTTTATTGTCTCTACTGCTTTCCCTCTGGAGGCTACAGCAGCTTCAGGGTGCGAGGCAGCTGCATGCAGCCTCTTCCTTCTCTTCTGCCCTGCCCTAGGAGTGTGCAGGAGGTGGGATTGCACAGCAAGCACCCTGCTCCAGGGGGAGAAAAGGAACTTCAGCCTTCAACAGTGTTGGTCACTTGAGTAAACATGGAAATGTGAACTCCATTCTGTCCCGCTCGGAGCTTTTCATGCTTCTTGGCTCCCTCCTTCTCACGCCCAGTGTGTTGCATGTACTCCCCAGTTATCTCAAACAGGTTGAACTCCCAACACCATCCATATTGTAATTCAGTTTTAACCCACCAGATAGAACAGTGTGTTGATGCATAGTAGTTTTTAGTATATTTTAAAATTACTTGAGCATCAGTCAGGTTTGATTATTTGTGCCATTGATCCCGAGGAGCTAGAAGTCTGATTTCACCCACGCTGAATGCTAAATGCAAAGTGCTTTGACACTCTGTAGCTGTATTTCCCTATCAAGACATCTGTCGTCGTTGAAAGGGAAAGTAGATTTGGCATAAGGCATTTATTTATTGCTTACCAGTTTCAATGCCAGTTAGATGTCTGTCTAGGCAGAGCTTTATTTAGGAGAAGGTTGGTGGCATAAGCAAGATCATTCTTGTAAAAAACAACAACAACAAAAATAAACTACAGCAAAGCTGTTAAAAAGCCTAGTTTAGGGAAGGGGAGAAAAATATTCTGTAACAGAGTAAAGAAATCTAAAAGCACATGTTTGCCAGAGACAGTAGTAATGTTACTACTACATAGTTTTACCAAAGATTGAAAAGGTGTCCCTTTCCCCTAAAGGTATATTCTCTGGTTTTGGTGTAACCAGGAGGACTTACAGACCAGCCACTAACAAATGAGGTAGAAGACACACTTCAAGCACCAAAAGAATTCATAACTGAAATGAATTAACTATTGGAATAGACTGATGTGAACTTTGGTTTAGTTTTAAAAAGGTATTTTCTTTTGCAGAAGTGCTGAGTACTCTCACAATAAAGCACACACAGGAAGTATTTCTTTTATGATTACGGTGTGCTGAATATATGAGTGGACCAAGGATCTCTGAACTGATATGCTGGGTTAGTTTGTAAAATACTTTCAATTAATCTGATTGGTTTTGGCCGTGAAATAAATACCTGCCTTCTCTGAAATTGTATTTTAACTGTATCCAACAAAAGCTGTTAAAAAAAAAAAAAAATCAAAACAAGCAGACTTTGCTTTTGCGGGTTTTGCAAATATTGGAAATAGCACCAAATTCCTGGAATTTATCTCTAAAACAAAACAAGATGCCTTTGTAATTTTTGTAAGGCATTTGCACCTTTTTTCTTCTGTTGCCATTAGAAGTACACATTTTAGAAGGGTAATTATACACAAGGGTTATGCAAAGCTCAGATTTTCCATGTGTGAGCCTCTTACACTTTAGATAACATGGCAGATACAGTTCAGCAGTATTGGGGAAAAAAAAGCCCCAAACAAAACTCTTAATACAGTGTGTGCAGAAGCATCACTTTTTGAACACTGGAGGGATTACATTTATCATCACTAGGTACATTCTTTTGGAGTTATTCCTGACACGGGGTGAGGCATCTACTAGATCTGTGTGTGTATGAGCTTTTAACAGATTTCATGTGAATTCAGAGTCCTGATCCCCCTTCCTGGTGCTTCAGTTCAATTCCTCAATCCTGGTCTGATTGACAGAGCGGGAGCCCAACATGTACAAGCTTCTATGTTGAATCATAGTGACCTCATGGAAGAAATGGGTGTATTTTCTTTGAACAGACTTCTCTTCCAAGATACTGAGTCACTGAATGTGCTTCTTTATAGCCAGGTCCTCTCAAAAGAATGCTTACCTAGGTAACAGCTTTTAAATACAGCCTGTGTATATGTAATAGGGATACAAGAAATGACAAGGTAAGTTAGAGTTTATTTGAAATGCATATTAAAAACCACATGATTTGGAACTTTCAGGTCAGGAACTTGGTGTAGAGCCACTGTGACAGCTTTCCAGGCATTAACAATGTGATGCAGTGTGAGAAAGGAGCTCTACCATCCCTTCAGGTCAGCTACACTTACAGATCTGCACCAGGATTAGGGAGCTGGGCTCTTGGCTGACTCTCTGTTACCAAACATGTTTTTCAGCTTTAGTTCCAGTTCAGTTTAACTGAACTTGAATTTGCTTGGGAGATTTAAATTAAGTCCATTCTTCTACCAGAGCTCCTTGTCACAGTTCTTTACAAATATTTAGGCAGTTACTGACTCATCTTTTCTCTACCTCATTCTTAACAGTACAATATAAAATCAGTAGTGTTACAGGAGAAAGGCAGAGAACCTGGGAAAGTCTTCTACTAACAGTAGCCTGAAAAACCCTGCAGCGAGGTGTTCTTTGCCCTGCTTTACCTTTTTGAGGAGTTCAGGCATCAAATAACTAGCTCGTTCTTGACCAGCTGTCTTAAGGAGCTGCATTGAAAGGGTGCTTTCCACCTCAGCCTGTGGTCTGATAACATTGCATGTGATTTTTGATGTGTAAGTATGTGCCGTGGCTCCTTTTTAGAGGTAGTTGGGTTAGTCTCACAACTCTTTTAACCCCTCAACTGGTCTGTGTCTGTAACACATCTTTCCTTTTGACAGGTAATCGGGAAGGATGACGTAGCTGTGCCATCCCACCTGTACAAGGTGATCCTTGCCAGACGGAGCAGGACATCTACAGAGCCCTTGGTACTGGGGGCTTTTGTGGTGCCAAACAATCCCATAGGCTTCAGTCACCAGCTGACTGAGTTCCAAGTAGATATTGAAGATCTAGAAAAAATGTCAGGTTTAGTTTTCTTCCCCCAGGTAGACAAAACCAAAGGTGTTAAAAACATCTGTGAGGTGGATACCTGTAAACTGATGGGCTTCAAGGAGTTTACGTTGTACATCACCACTCGAAAAGTGCAGGGTGCCCGTACGTTGCATCGGTTGGAGAAAGCCATGTCAGAGTTACAGGAGGCAGGAATTCAGCCTGACGAATATCTTCTAAAGCTTCACAAGAAGAAGGAAGAAGAACTACTGCAGGAAAAACAAGCCAGAGAGGGGAAAGATGGCTGACTACTTTTTCAGGAAGACGTCCGGGGTATTGTACCCTGAAAGGGGAGCTGAAGGCACACACAAAGACAAGAGCTCTATGAATTAACCCTTTTTGAGTTAGGAAAAAGCAATAAAGAGACATTTGGAAGCTGGTGGCTTTGGAATAACGTTCATTCTCGTGTAACATGATGCACACATGTGGTTTGCTGCAGGACTTAGATGTGGGAAATGAAAATGACCCCTTTCTGGCATGAATAGATTACTGCACCTCCAGAAAAGGCTTTGTGCTATTTTGCAAGCAGGACGTCAGACTTGGGGTTTGTATGGAATCCCTTCTAGGAATATTATAAAAATAGACAATAGACACCTTGGGAGTGTAACTGGAACATGTTTAAATGTGATTCTGCCTACAAATCTCTTTCAGTGTGATGCTTTAGAAGCAATGGTGCTTTCTGGGATTTTTTTTAAGTAAATTCATTTAGAAATATTTCATTTGACACTATTTTATTAGAGACCTGTAAGACATAATGTGAATCCCTTATAGTCTTAGTTGTGTTAACCAAACCCGATTGTCCCTTACCTCTCCTGACCTTGTCTGCTCTGGATACTTCAACATGTCAGTAGCTGTCAACTGTTGTCATTTGCAGCAAGCTTGTTCTGTTCATGTGTAATTCTGCTTTTTTTTCTTTTTTCTTTTTTTTTTTTTTTTTAATACAGAAGTCAAGTTTACTTAAGTTGCTACCAGTGTAGATTTGGTCTTCATAACTTAATTCAAGCTTAGTATTTCACCACAAAGTTTGGATAAGTGTGATTTCTTGTGTATTGTTTGATTTGAGCACCGCTTTCTTTGTGGAGGTCACTGGCTTTTTTTGCAGCATCAGCCTTTGGTCTAGAAACTTTGCAACCAAACTTGTAGGGGAAAGCAGAAGATTTGACTAAAAATGCATTTTCAGTTCTGTTTCAGCAACAACTGAAGTTGCTCAGATTTACATCTGCTTGGGAGATTAATGAAATGCTTTTATTTTTTCATTAATTTTGCACTTTGTGTCCACATCTTGAATTTCAGACATAATTTAATGTGTCTTGTAACCTCTGAAATTCTTCATCTGGAAAGAGTCAAAACTGTGAGTATTTAGATTATTTTTTTTTTAATGTTAAGAATCTCTACAAATCTTGAGTTGTGCCATAAAAACACCTTCAGTAGTTTTCATGTGACAGTTAATAGTTTCTGAGAAGGGTCGTGTAGTGCCAAGTTGAATTGGGCTGTTTTCATAAAGGAAGAATCAAGAACATTATTTGGATGTTGTGAATCATCACCTGAATGTTCTAAAAACTGTAGAGTTTCCTTCATCTCAGTTCAGTGCAGTATCCAAAAAGCAGATCACTTTATAAAGCAGTTATGGTTCCCATGACACCTTTGTGTTTGCCAAGAACTTATTTACAAAAACTAGACATTTAAAACCAGAGAACTGTGACTAGCTGAAGACATCATAACACCTTACTGCCCACATATATAAGAAATTGGGTGAAATCCTGGCAAAATGCTTGCTCATTTCAATTTTAGCCCAGAATTTGGGTTGTTAATTGTATCGAAAATAACAGAACCAGTACATCACAGAACAAGAAGCCACCTCTCCCTTTGCAGAATGTGGGAGATGGCAGCGGGCATTGCCTGGAATGACAAAGTGCCAGATACTTCACGTGCCTCTTGATGGTCTTGCATGTGCTCCACTGGAGTCCAAGCAGCATTTTTGCACTGCGATGATGTCACCCTTTGGAAAAGGTACCTGCTCACTGCTCTTTGCATTGTCTTACTCTTTCTTTTTTTTTTTTTTCCATTATTTATGTTTTTTTTAATTCAGCCTTCCACCTTCCTTTCCCTCTGGGTCCTTTCTGCTGCAAGGTTGCAGATCTCCTGCAGTACTCACACACACCTAGGGACATAAACAAATCTCAGTGCTACAAATATGCGTGTCTACCAAAAACACTGGGTTGAGGCAGCACCAGCTGTATGTGGGGAACTCCAGGTACCTTTCTACTGACAGCTTCCCATCACAACAACAGCAGAAGGGCCAAGTGAGACTGTCCTGTGGAGGCCTGCTATGGAGACTACCTGTTCCCTACCTCAGTATCTCCTCAGCTGTTATGTGCCCCTGTGAATTCCTGCAAGCCACAATTACTGTAATTTTTTATGCCTTGGGGCTTACTGCATAGATCAGACTCTCTGTATAATTCTCAGTTCTGTTTGAGCATGGTCAGTGTTCCTGAGCTCCCCTTGAAGGGTTGTCACAGGTAGTGAGCGGTGAAACCACTTCCAGCACTGATCTGTGTCAAAGAGTACATTCACCTGCTCATCTTCTGCAGGTTTCCTCATCTGAAGTGACTCTGGAGTCTAGCATGTAGCACATATACTTTCTTTACATTAGGAAATATAAGTAACAGCAAGGCTTTACATGCTTGTGTGAGCCACCTCTGTAGGTAGTTGCTTCAAGATTCTTCATGAGAACTGTGCTTGAGAAAAGGAGAAGTCTGTCCTTTGTTCCTCCACTGTTTCAATGTGTCTGGTTTTAAAGGTAAATGATAAAGGCAGTCAACAACTGGGCTGTCTGCAGCCTGATACAGTGATTTTCTGATAGTCTTTTGACTGTCTACTCTTGATTTTTACTGCTGCTCTTGAACTGGGGTGAAAGCGATGGTAAAGAGGAGAGAGATGGGAAGGGAAGGCAGGGAGAGCTGCAGCTCTGCTGCTCATGGGCTTCGGGGCTGCAGCCCACTGGCTCTGCCCGGTGCATTTTTGGTATTTGGCCTTTTGAGGGCAGACTGTTTCTGCAGAGCCGACCTCTGTGGGCAAAAATGATGGGGAAGTTATGAATCGAGTGTCTCTGGCCTGTAATAACTGTCTGTCTGCTTCTGATACTCAGATACACATTTAAAATGAGTTGTTTCAAACGTTAACGTTGACAAGAGTGCAGAGTAAGGCTAGTGATTTTTCTTAGATGAGGGTTTTGACAATACTGTTTGGAAGAGCCTTTAGATTGACCACCCAAGTTGTGTATCTGCTCCAAAGACAATTTCAACACCTGCTTCTTCATGAATCTCATCCTGGGTGAGGAAATAACCCTGTGCTGATGTCTTGCAATGCTATTGCTTTCCATCCGTAAACACAACTTAAGAGAGGGGATTTGACATTCTACTTTTTTATTTTTGTGTGGTTGGTTCCCTTCAGAGCACCATTTTGCAGTTTCCAGTTTGTCCAGTAGCAGTAAAGATGGGTCTCATTAGCTGCTTGTTCTGTGTGCTGCACTAACCCGTGGAGAAACAGTCCCTGTCCTGCAAAAGTAACACAGCAGGCAACAACTGAGCGGGGAGAAGCTACGCACCCAGAAATCTGAGGGTTTCTTTCATTAAAGGGCTTCAGAGGTGCTGCAGCACCCAACTTTGAGTGTCCTTTCCCTCACTGGAATCATCTCCCTGATAAAAGACACTCGTGTGCCCTGTAAAATAAGTGGAGGCAAGTAGGTAACAAACCCCAGAATTTGCAGAAGCCGGCTAATCTGGCTACCGGTGATTGCTGAAGGAAATGGGCACTGAGTTTCCCTGAGGGTTTTCAGCCATGAGCCTTCTTTTGCAGTCAGTTTGACAAGGTAAACCTTACCATTAAAGAGAAGTCCTTCTGCCAGTTTACCACCTGGTTTAATGAGATGTTCAAGCAGAGAAGCTTCCACAGCTTGATCTGATTCAGTTCATGGACTTGAAGCCACTGATCTTTCTAGGGGAAACTAGAAGCAGCCACATCAACACAGGAGGATTTGAAGGTCTCCTTGCTTGCCAGGTGCTCTTGTCATCTGTGCTGGTGGGTGGAGTGGGCTGCTGAAAAAGGGCAGCCTTGTTTTGGCCATCTTTGGTGGGAGGTCTCCATGGTGAAGGAGACTGTTGGTGGGCAGGGCCGCAGGAGGCCCTATCACCCCGATATCACAGTGCCATCCCCTGGCAATGTAGCAGGCACAATGCCCCAGAGCAGAAGAGGGAGTGTTCTCCCTTGTCCCACTGCCAGGCTTTGCCACCAGGACAGAGCTGGCCTGAGGGCAGCCCCAAAACATCTGAGAGGGAGTCACTGAGGAGCGTGTGGGATTACTTGGAGGGGGCTGAGGGAGGAACACCTTAGGATGAGGCTGGATGAGGCTGCTGGAGGTTTTCTGCTGCAATTTCAGCTCCCAGTGGGGTCACATTCAAAGCTCATCTGATGGATGGAAATCCTGCTTCAGCCTTTGGGGAATGGAAGCGAGCCCCTCAGGAAATCAGAAATACCACCAGGAAATCAGAAAAACCACCCAGCCCTGGAGGTCCCCAAGGCGCTCAGGCTTTTCAGATGGATATCAATGGCCAGACCAAGGGAATGCTTTTTTGGCACTTTAGGAGCACTGCAGAGCTCACCATCTTCATCCTCTGTGGAGCCAGTGGCAGCAGCTGTAAGAAGTGTGATGCACAGGTGTCTCAGAGCCCTCCCCCACTGCTTTGGAGCTCCCACTGGTGTCCTGCCAGACACGGGAAGGATTCTTGCTGCTCTTGGAAGCCCCTGAGTTGGCTCCAGGTTGAGGGAGGAAAGGGGAAGGGCAGGGTGTGTG
>JANHGN010005061.1:0-17343 GCA_024605025.1 Megaceryle maxima | reverse complement strand
TTTTATTATAATTATATTATTAATTCTATTTATGAAAAATGTAGTTATTTGAATAATATGGAGACAAAATAATATAAATTAACATTTTCAAATATTATAAAATATAAGCCTAAAACCATAGTGATTCTGTGTTCTCTTTAAAATGCAAATAGGTTTTTCTTTCTACTACATATAAAACACCATTTACCAGTCACAAACAAAGCCTTTGGTGGTGAACAGCTGTTCCTGATAAAAACTACAATTTATCATAGCTAAAATATTTTCTAAAAAAAAGTTGATACTTTTTTCCTTTTGCAAACAACATTATATTCTATATTTTGCCTCTTCATAGAGGCAAACAGGTTGACTACATTTCTCTTCTGTGCTATTGCTTTGAGACACCAAGATAAACAATAGCTCAGATACTAATACTCCTTTTCAGCCTGTTAGATTTCTTTGCCAGTTTACTTCAGATACATGAAATTGGATTTTGAAGGCTTAGACAGGTATTTAACCCACAAGGCTTTGATTTCTTCTGAATTAAATTTCTTTTTTGGTTTCAACAAGCGATTCCATCCATAACTTGAAAAACTCTTTTCACGGAGTTTAATCAAAACTAATTAAAAAAAAAAAAAAGTTTTCCTCTGGGAACTTAAGAACACAGTATTTCCACTGAAGATATTTTAATCAAATATTTCTGAGCTCTATTCATCATTCCTTCCTGTCTTGCTGCATACTGATAGAGAAGAGCATTCTGCCAAGATGCAGTGATCTTGTAAGTAATATGGAGTTATGTGTACGTGTAAAATTAGTTTAGAAAGGAAAAATGGCTACTTACATTGGAATGGTAGAGTCATTTTTTCCATGGCTACTGAGCTTATATTGACTTCATGAAAAGATCATACTTGAAACCAGAAACATTTCTGGGGTGAAACACTTGGACCAATGATCATACTTTTCCCCAACTGGAGCTGTAGAGACGATACAAGGATGATAATACTACAGCAAAATGTTGATGTTAATGGTAGGATGACACTTCATCATGCTGCCAGATGAATTGAGGACTGCCAAAACAGTTGCAGATGTCATAAGCAGGAAACTACAGTTTATAACAGGTTATTTCATTGATAATGCCTGTGGAAAGAACATCAGCTATCATACATACGTCATCTACCATCACCAGTGGTTGCATTAAATAATCCTACTTAATATCCAAGAAAAAACACATTTCTAAGGTATAAAATGCCAAAAGACCTCTGGTTTATTTTGGTCAGAGTCTCAATCATTCAAAGAAAAAAAAAAAAAGATGAATGTAAAGTTAATGGAAATAGAAAAGAGGTCTGAAACATAGTTTAAAATATTCTAGAAAACAGACACTAATTAAGCTAACAGAATAAAAATGAATGAAGATCCTAGGAAATAATTTACTGAAAAGTCAACACAAAAAAGCAATAAGTTTGTTTTGTGGTTTTTTTTTTAAATAAAGTTCAAATTTTTAGAGGACATTATTAGGACTTTAAAAAAAAAAAAAAAGAAGCCTACATCAAGCCACATCAAAGTTATGAACATATCTATCTCACAGTGGAAGGTAATTTTAAATGCAATACAACTATAATCCAACCCCAAATTATTAAATTTATAGAGTAAAAAATTCTAAATCTTTAGAAATCTCTCATAGCCTACCACCAGAAAATAAATATTTAAATTATCCAGCCAATTCTTCAGTTTCCTATTACTCTGCCTTACTTATGCCTCCTCCTTTACACTATTGACTCAGAATTTTATCATTACTCTTTAAATTTACAGACATCTATGCACTAGATACTGATACCATCCAGAAAACAGCAACAAATTTTAGGTCATGTTGCCATGACATAGAAAAGAGGGTTATGTCTGAAAATATACACTTATAATATCATTTGCTGTTACATAAATTTGCCATACAGACTTACAGCTAGCAGACTATCTTTATATTTGTAGGAAAGCCATCATATTTACCATGAAGTTTCTTCAAAGAGAAATAGGACACCATTCCTATTCTTACATGGATGTCACAGTAAATGGATGATATTCAAAGCACGTTTTCTATACCAAGACAGAGCATAATTATAATTCAATACATTTGGCTGGAAATCAAAATAGCTACCCCCTACCAAAAGCAAAGGCACCAAAAACATTTGCTTTGCCTTAAATGATTGCAAAATTTCAGCATGTAAGACAATACATCAATTTTTGACACTTCCTTTAAATTGGCTTTTAATGTGCAAACCCAAAGAAGGTAGTTTATCTTTTCCCTTCTTTAACAATCCCCTCTTAGTTTACTAAGGTTTCATTAAAATATTCTTCATTAAATACAATCCTTCCTCCCTGACAAAGGATCCACGACCTTTCTAATGCAACTGTACTCGCAGATGTTTAGAGTACAGCTAAGAAATGTGAAGTTTATGCTTTCAGAGTTACTTGAATTTGCCTGATTTTAATTAAAGTATAGAAACTTTAATTAAATAAGCTTTAGTTGCATATATTTTATGAATGCACTTTGAACCTTACATCCACAGTCTGCCCCAATTCATTATGTATAACCTATTCATGTTATATCTTTATAACTTTTAAAGTTATTAAGTTATGTAAGTTTTAAAGTGATGAGCATTTGAGGTCTATCGGAGCTCAGCAAACCCCATTAAATACTTCAAGCATTGAACGCGCACATCTTGGATTCTGCCTACAGCTTCACCTGCTAAATGTGCAGAACAACAGATCATTATTTTTTGTATATGTTACGCACTTCTATCACTTAGTGGAAAAAATTATATGAAGAATAAATGATAAAATTCTTTGTAAAAGATGTAAAAGATGATAAATATTACTACAACCATCAAACAATCCAGACCATGTTCAGGAATTTTTGTGAAGGAATTATGTGTTCCTGACCTTGTGCTTCTTCCTCCAAACACAATGTCCATGTGTAAATGAAGGTTCTTTTCCAGCACAGACCAACTACAAAAGACAATGACCAAATGTTTTATCATAGTTTCTCTTAAAAGCTACAGAAAGAAAAAGAGTCCTTCTATTCTGAGCTACTAAAGTTGCACCAAGGCACACAATTACATTCTCAATCCAGGGAACTCAACCCAACTCTAATTAAACAAAGCTGCTAGTTATTAAATCAAGGATTCTGATTTATTGAATTTTTGGTGGTGGTGGTGGTAGTGGCTTCCCTTCTGGATATTTTATATGTTATACATGCTACTATATGAGGATTAACCAGTAATAAAAATGGTGTAGATCATTAAGCATACTCTGCATTAAATTTTAAAGTACTATTTCCATTTACTTTGGCAAACTAATAATGAGGAATATAGTGTGGATTCCGTCTGAGAGTTAATAGGATCATTAAACTTGGAAAGCTCGGTATAACCGAATAAAAAAATATTTTATTGTCATTGTAAAGGATGAAGAAAGAAAGAAACTTAATGAAAAAGATAACTGAATGTCTTTTCCCTTAAAACCATAGCTTCACCTTCTACCTTCACAGGCATTTTCTCTTTGGAAGGTAGAGGTGCTGATGGCATTATGAGGCTGTGACTAGAAGTATCAAAAAAACAGAGGATTTCCAGAAAATGGTTATTACTAAATGATTACATTTAGATTCATTTCTTTCTTCATAAACACACAATTCTTTTCTTGATAAGTGTGAATAGACATTGCTTCTTTTCCCCACATTTACGGAATTGGAACTGTAAAGGACACCAGTACACCCTGCATCTTCTGTCCAAAGAAAGAACCATCTATGTCTGTATCATTCAGAACAATGACTGTCTAAAAGTGAAGGCACCACAGTAATTCGAAACTTTCACTGCTCATGCCTTTGGAGAGTTATTTGGTTTGGTTTCTGGGTTTGTTTGTTTGCTTTTGTCTAAGCTGAATCTTTCTACCTGAAAGTTCTTGCATCATACATGGTGGATACACAGATTCCCCGGCTCTGAGCGGTTTTGAGAAACATACGTGTCCTTTACTATTTTGGAAACTGGCATCATTTACCTCTAAGAGTATTCCCTACTCCTCTCCAACTCCCCAGACTTTCTTTATATTAAATAACTGAGCTAATTCATTTCTGTAGGTCATGTTACCTGGAGCTCTGATCTTTTTTATTCCTCCCCTTTGGACTTCCTCCAATTAGCCTACACAGAAGTACAATTCTGAGGTCTGAAAGGATAACATTTCTGACATCTTTTAAATTCTTGCCTGTGTACTAAAAGAAAAATCTCATATTTTACTCAAACATTTCTTCCAGAGTGACATATGCTCTGGAATTAAAAATGAGAAGTGAGGTGATGTTTTCCCTCAAATTTTTAATGACTTCAACTTTCAAAAATGTCTAATTTCATTTTCATCTCAATGTGTTTAGGTCCTATACAAACCTATGTTCCTATTTGCAGACAGTTACTCCATTTATCCCCAGACTCCATCTCTGATAAGTCCTATAATATGTCGTAGAAAAAGAGCCCTATAAGATGGCATACTGCTCCTGCATTTCTCACTTCCTTTGTTGTTTGTATCATCTACCAGCCGCAACCTTTGTTCTGTTTGTCTCTGGCAGATTAAGAGTTTCTCTGGAACTTTTCAGCATCTTTGTCTTTCTAATACCATATTTAAACATTACAATAAGGTCACTTAATCGTCTTCCTTCAAGAGAGTGTGCCATTAGCCTATTGAAGTCTGAAAGACTGGAAAAGACTGGACCTTTTCTTCTCTTTTTTTTTTTTTTCTTCTTCCTTTTTCTTCTTCCTATAAATTATGCCACTTATGTTCCAGTGCAGAATAAAAAGTTCTTACTTTTCTTAATGTTGCTCTGGAATGAGAGGAACTTAGAAAGGGGAAAGAAAAAAAAGAACAGTCCTGTATAACAATTTTTCCAAGAATTTGTGACTGGCATTTCAGTTATCCATTTATGAATTAAGCAGCTGAAGTCTTAGCTTGGAATTTTACAGACTAAAGGCAGACATCTTTCTTTAACCTTTGTATAACTAACCACTGGGAACAAAACAAACTGCAAACAACTACAGAATATATTTTTCTGTAGAATTTGTAAATGATATATCTCATGAACTGGATTTTTGGCTCTAACACTTACAATAACTTTTTTACCTTTATTTTTTTTTTCCCAAATGGGACCTAAGATTCCATAATTAGTAGCACATATTAATTTTTGCATTAAAAATGGCAATAATATGACCATTTGGGGTAGGACTTGAAATACTCAATGCATTTTGTTAAAAACAATGACTGAATAATGACTGATGACATTAATCACCTTGAACTGATTTTTGTTATATTACAAAACAGAAACTACATAAACCAGTTACTACATAACAATTAGATCTGTAATTATGTAAATAACCAGACCTATTCTGTCAGCTTATATGAAAATATGCTCTTTGCCAATTAATTCAGTTTATATTTATAGATATGTTTTCTAACTATGTGGAATTAAACATAAATCTATAGGGCATCAGTAGATTTTAAAATGCTATGTTTACACAATGCTACTGATTTAACTATGTAGTATTGAATAGGGTAGTATATAGTAGTATATAACTATGTAGTATATGAATATGAATATTGAAAATGGTATGGAAGTTAAGTACTTCTACAAAGAAAAAGGAGAACTAAAAAAATGCATAAGAATAAAGCTAGTGAAGAATAAAAGCATGCCAAATGTAGAACTTTCTTTGCAGTTTTGGACATGTTCCCTAAAGTAAGTTTTAAAGAAACCATTCCAACTTTTGTTGATGTAATGAAAAATTATAGAAAAGGACAAAACTAAGCCAGTTCTTCTGTACTTGAAGAGTAGGCAGCCTTTCACTGTCTCCTTTCTGTCATTGGGGCATTAGGTAAATATACTCCTGACAAGAGGTTTCTCTTTGTTCTTTTATCAGACATTAGCAACTTCAGAGGTCAATGGATCATTAAAACTTGGTACAGCAGACTTTCATCCAAGTAGCAGAAACTGAAAAGATGCACACACATGCTACCACAGGTCCTGAGCTGAACCACTGCATCAAAATAACGCCCCCGTGTTACACCTAAACTGGCTGAAATATAAATAAAGGTTGAAAGAATTGCTGTGTGCTGCAGAGCAACATCAATGTAAAATGGAGAACAAAATCATCAGAGTGTAGTCATATAGTTATATGTTAGATCCCTGAAAAACTGTATTGGTTTTACACATGAGGAGCAGTTATGTATCTCAGTGTAACATATAAGGTTGAGAAGTTGTTGAGAAGTTTCTACAATAAAGTTATCCATAAGAATTGCTACATGTGAGGCATGAGATATTGTCAGCATGCATCTATCATCTTATAAAACATGAAAATATAATTATTATAACTATTAAATTTGAGGAACTTTAAACAGATGATTTGTAGGGAAAAGGTTATTTTTGAGGAGGAATTCTCCCACGTGAAGGGATCAAACAGAAAATGAGAAAGGAGTGTGATATTGGGGGCCTCTAGAGAAATGCTATTGACCTCACTGTGAAAGCATCTCTATTTTTGCCCAGCAGAGTAGAGAAAAGGAGATTGAAGTCAATAAGAGTTCACATCTAAACTGAGAAGAAGAGGTAGAAGCCAAGTATAATTCTGTCCTTATCTTCAGCTGTAGATGAGGATCAGAGTCCTTGGGAAGAACCATGCTGCTGTATTGAATTATGCTGTCCATATCAAACTTACTCAGACTATATGAAAATTAATTTTGATGAACATTAAAGCCTTACTTTTACCTCCTAATTCTGTTCTCGGGAACCAAAATTCAGGTTACTTGAACATTACTTAACTAGGCATAAGGTTGTGTAGGAGGGCATGTGTGACAGGTGAACCCAGAATTCACGAGCGGTTCTAGGATTCATCTTACCTGCCTTTTTCACTTTCCTTTTCTATTAGAAAGAAATATTTAGTCTCAGAAGCTGAGCCAAATAGTGCTGAAGTCTTCAACAACAGCATGAGAGAAAAGAAATACTTTTTTTTTCCTGCTAACTATAAATCAAGAGGATGTTTCCCTTTTTGCACTACTTTTGACTTCTGCTAATTAAATCTATTTATGACATCAGCGTAACAGAGCTGACACAGCAACTGTGTGCAAGTGTCAAATTTACAGCCTCTTCGCTTCTGCAAACCAGAAAAAGAGATGAATTATAAGGGATGCATTTACTGCTCAATAATAATAAAAAAAATTATAATTGGTCATTTGGGGAGGAAAACAGATCAGAAAGGTGGAAAGTAATTTGAATAATTTTCAAATAATACACTTGTAAAATTTGACTGAGCGTGAGGGTGCGTCTTTATTAAATGTTGAGTCATCTGCTGTTCCACATCCCTATGGTCAAAACAGTATCAGCACTTTGCACACCTAAAAGTCATATGATGGAACATTAGTTTTGATACTGATGCTAAGAAAAAAAAAAAAAAAAAAAAGAGGGAGAACTATAAATAATCAGAAGCTTTTTCTTGGAGGGGTTGCGGTAAATAAGAGGTAACGCTTGTTAGCACTTCCAATTGTATTTTTCCTAAACATGCCATGCAAGGTTTTAAAAATTAATACTCTACATAAGCAGCAGGTACAGAAGTTATAAAAAATGAAAATAATAAATAAATAAATATTGGAACTATTTTCTACTTACCTTTCTTTGTTGTATAGTAAGTACAAAGCTAAGTATATGCTTGTCTTTCTCCAGAGAACATAATGGTTTTGGCACAAGATTTTACACTGTAGAAATGGAAAAAATTTAGTTGTCAGAATCCTAGAAGACAGGTTTCTTGCAAGAATAAAAGGCTTTAGCTTTTTTATGGCATTACATTCTATGCTATTAAAAGTTCACAGACAAAATTTATTTATTTTTGGACTCAAGAATATGAAAATGAAAAATCTTTTGTATTCCAAAAATCTGTAACTGACTGCTTTTTATTTCTAAAAGACACAAATTCACTAAGTGCCCTGACAGAAGTTACAATACTAGATGCAAATAATTCATTGAATATACAAGCAAGAGTTGGACATGACAACTTGTGCTCTGATCAACAGCATCTCAAGACAGCCTTGGCTTTATCCATTCAAGACATTAACATTTTCAGAGATGGAGATACGATAACTCCTCTGAGTAATCCTGTCCTGGGCTGCACTATCCTCCTGAGTGAACAGAACATTCTTGCTGCCTCTTCCTCCATAAGAGGAGCAGCTTTCTACTGGACTCTTCCCAAATTCTTGATGTGCTTCCTGAACACTTCTTGCTTCCTTTCCTCCCCAGTATTTCAAGTGCAACCTAAGCAGCAATACTGAGTAAAAAGAGTAAACATTTTTTTTTTATAATCTCTTGATCATGAATCTCCTAACTGTAGGTAGCTTAGCTCACCAAATTGCTGTGAGAGCTTACTATTAACTCATGTCCAATGTAGTATCCATCTCCTAGACCTTTTTCAGTAATCTGCTACTCAGCCACCAATTAACAAACAAACCAACCAACAAATTAATAAAATTTCATGATAAAACTATAACTATACACTACTACATTGTCGTGTACTGTGTAGGACTACGAGGACAATTGTTTCATAGACCTTGAAAATAGCAAGGATAAAACTAGCTATGAGGGCAACCAAAGCATTTTTTTCCAGAAGAGGCCTAAAATTCTGGTTTTGGGAATTTGTTTCAGCACCAGAATCATCAAAACTAGAATCCTGGTTTTAGCAGGTCTCGTGACGAGTAGCTTGTTTGTTCTAATAAAAGCAATGAAAAGATGAAAATTAAATGTATAAAAGCATGATTGACAGAGAGATACCGGATGATCAGAAGACCTAAGTGATGGGTATTTTACATTTGTAAATCAAATATGCAAAAAACAAAAGGAAAAGTTCTACATTTGCACATAAAGTTTTCATTTATGGTATAGCCTTTATAGGCATTCCATTTTTAAATCCCACTGTTTTTTTTTCTTTTTACATTTTTTTGTTTCCTTCTTTTTGTCCTTGATTTATTTGATATGGGGGAAATGACAAATGTGGCTATAAGACTTATATCCATTATTTAGTTCAGTTAGAGGCCCAGATCTAACACAGTGTAGGACAACATCAAACCTGCTGTAAGCTTCAGGCTTAGGCTTTGGAATTGATTCTGCTATCTGGAATTATGAAAATCCAGCATCTTCCTTGCTATATGAACTATGCAGAAAAATTTAAGAAAACTATCTATTGCACATGTGGATTATGAGCTTTAAAAAAAAAAAAAAAAAAAAAAAAAATTCCGTTTGATTTGCAGATGAAAATAAATGGGAAACAAGCAAATTGTAAATCCAGAAGGTTGTCAGGCTACGATGCTGGATGGATGCATAGTAACTAATGATTCACTCTATATCTCTTTACTTCAGAATATGTGAAGCTGGTAATTATGGGGCAGATTCTGACACTTCATTTATGTCAAATGGTGTTGCTTAGAGAACCATTGAAAAGTGCCCCGTTACACGTATTTCTTAGGAGTGCAATTGCTATTGCATTAAAGTTTATAGAAAGAAAGGCAGAAGATTTTAGGAGATCTTTGATTAATTCTGGAGCATAGAAAGTATTATTGAACAATTTATAGGAATTTAAGTAGCAAAGACTTTCCTTGTGAATTTCCAAATGTTTTATGAAATTATATAGGTCAAAAATTTCATGAGAATACATCTTCTGGCTTTGATGTCAGCCTTTCAATCCAATTAAAATAACCAAAAAATGTAGGAAGCCATAAAATAAAAAAGTGATTGAAACTTTGTGAATTCTTAAAAAGATGAGAATCAATTTGATTCTAGTCATGATGGAAAGTATAGCTTTAACTGTTTGGGTTATTTTTTTAATAAATTTTAATAAAAAAATATTGATGTTTTTCTTTATCCTACTCTTGTGCCTCTCCACAGATCAGACACTATCTAATCTTGAGCATCTTTTTTGCGTTATTTTCATTTTAATATTTAAACAGAAATAGTGATATTTTTAGAAGAAAAGGAATGATTCCCCTTTTCTTCACATACTTCCCTTTCTTTTATGTTGCTTCATATAGAACCAGATTCTATCAATTACAAAGACTATAACTCATTGACATATATATGATACATAGCACATAACTCTGTAACCAGATCTGTAAATTCCTTGGATTTTGGGAAGGAAATGAACATTAGTGCCTCATGCATCTTAGCAATAAGAGAGGAATTAAGTTTCTGAGGTTATTTTCAGTTACTTATTTGTGGTTCTTGGTGTTGCATATTAATATTTTTATAGATTATAACCTGTCACTACCAGACTGCAGTTTTATTCAAAGTTGATTAGTAAGTTTCTGTACTTGTGTATTCATTTTTCTTCTATATTATCTCAAAATCTCTTTGCGTACAAAGTGTCATCATATATTCTGAAAGTTTCCAAAGTTTGTAAACCCAGTTAAGTTCAGTTCTTAGGATTAATGGGAATTTTTTTAGCATTGTCCCAACTATTGGTCTTTCTCTGTCTTCAGCCTCTGGCTTTGCTGTTTGTCTACTGCCTGTGCACTGTTAGCTCTGCTTGCCCAGCTATTTATTTAAATAACTTGAAGATTTGGCACATGCACCACCAGACATACACGTCAGTGATGTAAATAAGCAACTGTCCAATTCTAACCATACAGTCATATCCTAAGTATGCATTCACAGAAGCCAACACATTAAGATATGTTAACTGTCAGTCTATCAAATATTCTCACTCATCTAATATGTCAAAAAATGCCGTATTTGCTATTATTTGCTATTTTTCAGTTATGATATGCTTAAAAAAAACCCTCTTCAAACTCCAAAGTATGGCTGGAAGTTCTGAGAAGAAACAATTTCCAAAGAAATATGCCAGAAGTTTGTTTATAAGCATGAACACTATTTGGAACTACAGGTGGCAGTCTTTTTAATGTAGTTTCAAGTCTGAATGAAAAAGGTCCAGTTAGCCTATTTCCTTTCAATCTACATTCAAAGCCTAGGCAAATATTTCATCTGTGTTCAGAGAAACAAATGCCATCACATAATCTCTCACAAGTGGTCAACACCTTTGCAGAACTGATTGGTGAGTTTGGAAGACATCTGCTTTTCCTCCAATGTCTCATCATCAGCATCAGCTTCAGAACATCTGTTTTGCTCTTCTCCCTTTCATTTCTTTTCATATCTTTCCCTATTTTAAATACCTAGGGGAATGGTGCTTTAAGTCAAACCATCTGCTACTTATCCATTAAAAATAAATACAAATAAATATTAAAGCCTTGCTAAAAAGCAAGTCTGTGTATATGCACTGATTTTAGGAGTGTAATTTTGTGAAAGAAATACTATGTAAGTAGAGGGAGTAAAAAATTACTAAGACATATTTTAAGGTCATTAAATCCACTATTAAACATTTTAAGCATATGTATTTCAAATCTGTATCCTTCAAAGTTAAAACTAAACACGATTAAAGTCCATATCCATAGAGAATCATAGAAATCTTTAAATCCTCTTGCTTATAAATAAGCATCCAAATTTTTAATGCTTAATTACCTCAACTTTTTAACTTTATTTTCAGTCTGGTTCCAGATTTCATTCTATCTTTTGTATTTGAATAATAAGAAAGCTACTGTCAGAACTCTGAGAAAGGTAGTTATAGCCTGTCAAGTCACTTCATTTTCTCTCAGGAAAAAAAAAAAAAGGAAAGAAATAGATCAATCTTTTTAGTACAAAACATATTTCCCAGCCTGAATCATTCATGTAGTACTTTTCATCTGGAAATCTCTGTTGCTTCATGATGTACGGACACAAGTAGATACAATAGTGTAATAATCACATCTCAAAACTATGTTCAGATATATTTTCATTTCTGCCACCATTTTTACATTAGTTTTGCTGTTAAATTCTTCTTCACAGTTCACGTACTGCATTTAAAATATATGTTATATTTGGTATCTTTTCTTAACTTAACCTCTTTTAATTACAAGTATCAATCAAAACAAAAATTTCCCACCTTACAAGATGTAGGTTTGGCCATGATTTCTCTCAATGTTCTGACAATGCTTTGTACCACGATTTCTCTTATTTTACTGCTTCACTTGTTTCCTTTCGCAGTTGGCACGTTGTTCTCTTTTAACCAACAGCACTGATGCTTGGGGACAAATAAAAAAGCCAATTTAACAATTGATCATTATTGGTAATTTATTTATAAAAAGTGTCTATACTGTCACACAATTTTGTACACAAGTGTTCACAGTATTTTAATTATAGACAACATATGACCTGACAGATATTTAATGCAAAATAATATAGCATAATATTTATGAATAATCAGAATGCATATTTTGCCCTCATCTTGAAAAAATTATATATTACATTTTGATGAGCTCACAGTGAAGACTCCTAAATCTCGATTCGTATTTTCTCAGGACTAGGATCTTTACTGTTTATAGATTATTCCATGATTTAACAAGCACTGTGAATAATTCAGTTGACTGCTAAATCATCTCTTCATGTGGAAAGAATTTCTGTAGTATATTTATCCAGTATATGCATAAGAAAAAGTTAACTACTATGCACAATTCTATTAGCGTTATAGAATTGTCACATGATTAAAATGCATTTGTCATTAGATCTTGCAGGCATAATGCAACACCTATTTCTCATTTTTGGAAACACAACTAGGTGTTATGAAAAATTTTACAGACAGTTCCACTGTTTTTTCAATTTTCAATGAGACATTTAAATAAAGTATTCACATAAAATTATGCAAATAACTTCAAAATAATGCAAATAACTCCCAAATATCCCATTAATTTTGCCATAGAAACATAGAAATGTCTGGGATGGAAGGGACCTCTAGAGGTCATCTAGTCCAACCTTCCTAGAAGTCCCTTCCAGTATTGCCAGTATTACTTAAAAACATACTGGGCACAATCACACAGGCAATCTTTTCATTGGCATATTGCTGACTTCAGGTGATTTTTTCAGCTTGTTTCTGAGATAAGGGTAATGATCAGTTACTTGGTGGTTCACCCAATACAATCCTGATCTTTTCAGGGTCCTGGTTTGAGTGACATTGTTGCTTTTATACATACCTCATTACAACATTGGTATTATCAGTTTAAATTACTTCTGGTTTGCATTATATGTAAGTCATGTATAGTCCAACAAAGCTAAAAAATATACTTGTATGTAATATCTAAAACTATTTCAAGACAATTTGAAGACAAGAAGATTCAGAATACAAATAAATATTCCTTAGAGAAAAAGGAAGTGATTACTAGAAATCATAAATAGTGCAGCCATGTACTTGGAAATTAAGGTTTGTCACTGCATAACTAATTGTCTTCCTCTCCCATCCATCTCTTGATCTTCAGGCATTTTTACATTATCAACCAGTAGATATTAAGACTATTTTGTTGTGCTTAGCTTTTATGTGTGTTGGCAGTCTAGTTTTTACAGCTTTTTTAACAGATGGTTTTATATCAGTAAAGCTTAACAAGACAGAGAGCGAATAGAAATAAAAACTTCACTAGAAATATTGCTTTTCATTGCCCAGTTGCTGCCAACTAAGATATATTGGACCTAGCTCTCATTAAAAAGCCAACAAAAAATGCAGTTTCACAATTCCTAAGTGTATACTTATCAATTTACAAGACTACAAATTCTGGGAGGCATTTTGTGAACTGTGTAGTTATAGATTTCAGTCATGAACATTTACTGTAAGAATTAATACGAAAGTGACTATTGGCAAGATCTGCTGCCATATTTAACTTCCACTATTTTGTGAACACTGATGGGAATTATAGCTCACGTGACCTAAAAGACTCTGATTTTTGTTTTCAGGCTATTACAGCAGATTGCAGAGGACACATCTATGTGCATTTTGTGATATGGTGGTACCCGTAATGACTGACAACTTTGTCTCTGTTCATAATTCCAGAAGCTGTGATTTTAAATAGGTTCTCAGAAAATAAACTTTGAAAATTACATCTATGTTTTTATTTTGAATGGTTAAAAATTCTTAAGCAGCAAAGGAGAAAAGAAACCTATTTACCCACGTTTATATGATATCAAATAATATTGAGACAAATGAGTGAAATCTTCACTCCTCTGGTTTCATAACATTGTAGCTCATGTTAACGCAGGTGTTCTGTCAGACTATATGTGACTTAAAATACATATTAACAAATGCAAACAACATGCATTCATTTGCAGAGCTATCATGATAAGCAGATATATTGTATCAGAATTCATATTTACAATTCATCTGAAGAAGTCCTTTTACCTGATAAGCAGATAAAGAATTTTCCTCTAAATAAAGACACTCCCTCTAAATTCAACACTCACATTTTCCAAATTATTCCTCAGTCTCTTTGAAGATCACCTTGAAATTCTTGGGGACTTCATGAAATATTGCCCAAGTTCCAAACATAGCTGCCAGTCAACAGTCACATACTTGCTTTTGACACAGATATAACTCAAAAAAATCCTCATAAATCTCGATGGAGTTACTCTAGATTTACACTAGCATTCCTGAGACACCTAGAAGTTTGCATCTTTTCCTAAGTCTTTAAAAAAAGAAAGGGGGGCAAGGAGAACTTTGAACATCAAAGACTTAATTTGCAGCCTCTAATTTCATAATTGTCCAGGGAAATCAAACCATCTAGCCACAATATTGCAAAGAGGGAAAACACAGAAATCCAGGCCCCCATTACCTGACATACAAGAAAGGTATTCCTGTGCTCTTCACGTGCCATAACAATATTTGTCTGAGCAATGCTAGGGACCTTGAGAAGTAGGCCAGTTTCTAAGCTCACGGAGAGTTAGTGAAGCTTTAACTAGCACAGCATTTCATTCAAGAAGTCAGCTTCAAGACTTCATTTGAAATTATCAGGGGCACATTATCTGGGAACACAACAAGAAGCAATTATTGGTTTAATTAGCCTGCATTCACCACGTTGTGCTCCTTCTCTTTGTTGGATTGCCAAGCAATTTTATAAAATCATTAAGCAAGGGAACTATAATTCCATAATGACCTAATCTGCAGCTCCATCCTATCACACTGGAATATTTTAAAGTTATTTATGACTGTCCTCAATAAAAGCTAAGTCCATTGGGCAAGGAACACTTTGGGTCTCCAAAATTCCAAAAGGTTTCCCTTATTGAAAGGTTTTTGTTGTACTCAGTCATCTGTTCTCTTCTACACTTGAAAGAGAAGTTTTGCTGTCAAAATAAATGCACATTGCTATGGAAATGCACAGGACACAGTAAAGGATATCTTTCTGTCCATAAATAAATAAATAATTTAGAAAAACACACACAACCCCCCACACACACACAAAAACCCCACAATAACAACAACAAAGCCCTTTAATTTTCAACATAACCTTTGAAACAATGGACAGGAAGAGGGATTCCAAACACCAAACTAACTTAAAACCTACTATATAGATCTTTTTCCTGAGAAGAAAATTGAGTTAAAGTTATTTTTCTAGATAATCTCTCAGATTTTGACACTAGGAAAGATTTAAGAATGCAATTCATGGCATTTTATGATTTCTTATTTCTTTGTTTCATCATCATCTCATGAAGTTTATGTTCTTTCACTGTACCTTCAACACGAGACTGGAAGGAAGGTTAAATTTATAAACTAACAATGTATCTCCATAGCTTTAAAATAGTAATTTAGTATAGCATCATTGTCTTAAAAAGTCTCAAAGCTTCATCATAAAGCATCCAGGAAGATTACACTTGGAATAAATTAGCAAGCTGAAATTGTCAGCTGATGATAGCTATCTTTGAAGACACCATTTGCCTAACTAAATTTTTTCACTAGGCTAAAACAAATCTGGGTAGAAAGCTGTAATTTCTTCATATGTTCTTCTAAACAGAAACATAGAAAAACTAATTAGTACAGAAGAGGAGGAATAAAAAGCACCTTTCATATATTTTGCTATGGAGATAAAATAGAAGCTCTTCATGTTATTAAGACATGAGTAGTTAGCGAACAGTGAAATTGCAATGGCATATTTTTTTTTATTTTAAAGAAGTTTTACTAAGAGTATGGCCTTATCTATTTTATGAATTAGATATGTTTAAATGTCTGTGCTGATATAGGAGTTATGTAAAAATATTTTAGAAACTGCAATTTAATTTCTGATTAAGGAAAGCAAAATTAAACCAGAGAATTTTGCATTATGTAAATCAAGCAAACATGATTTTTATATTTAATAATATCAAAAAGAATAACTTGACCAGAATGTTGTACTTTACTGCTGTTCTCAGCATGTTGAGCTGGAGCAGGTACATGGCTATTAACTATATAACCTAATCCTGGTACACTGGGAGTCTTAGTATTTTAAGCAGTTTCTGAATATCCAAAGGCACAAAATCCTAAGAAGCAAAAAAGAAAAGCATATGAGTCTAAAACTCCATTATGGAATTATTCAAACTTAGGAGGTGTGATCTGAACTCATTAGGTAACATAACCTGTGTAGATAAAAGATGATGTCTTCATCAATGTACTTAATGAATTAAGTAAAGCTTACTTTCTCTGTTAGGTTTAACCTGGAGCACATTAGCACACAAAAATGCATCAGGTTTTGTTTACACTATACACCGAAACACTGAAACTGTGTTCTTCAATATCTGGCTCTTAATATCCTAATATTACTCCTAGTTAGCCTTGGAAATTACATGAACATTCAGTTTAGACTCTTGTAATGGTTTACTTTTTAAAGTGACGTGTGCTACTCTATAAACAAATCAAGGCAAACTGCAGTCTATGAAATTCCCATTAAAACAAGAAAATAAAAATATTGCAAATTACAGACCTCACCATTGCAGGAGTATAAGAAAAATGGGGCACTGAAAGCAGTTAAATGTAAAACAAGAATCCTGGACAGAACAAAAAGTTTTAAATGCTTATCTATGACAGTTATAGAGAAAGAAAGGAAAAGAAAACTATAAAAGTAATGACATATAGTTGTACAGTTTTGCCATCCAGAATTCCAATGCTTTTTAAATACATTCAAAAGCAGCTCATTCATGATTTCAAAACCTGTACTGCAGTGAAAGTGCAAAAGGGGATCAGAAGTAACAGGAACTTCAGACAGAGAAGTGGGGAAGTGACAGAATAGTATAAGAACAACACACAACTATAGAAAAGATGGACTGTGCTTTTTTTCTCATAGTATAACATGAGTCTGTTCTGCAGTGGTAATTGAAACAAATTGTTACATGGACCCTGTAATTAATGAAGCAACTGATGGCTTTTCCACAGGTATATATTATACAGTTACAAGCTTTGACTGATTTCCTCCCCCCCCCCCAGTTATTTTGTAGCA
>JANHGN010005059.1:54856-70891 GCA_024605025.1 Megaceryle maxima | reverse complement strand
CCTGCGCTGCTGGGCCCCCTGCTCTGGGTGACCCTGCTGGGTGGAGCAGGGGGGTGGCACCAGATCATCTCCAGAGGTCCCTTCCACCCCTTACCGTTCTGTCATTCTGTGAAATCTCATGCAGACTTGGGCAAGTGATTCATAAAATTGCTTAAAAAGGGAAAAGATATCACCCAACTTAGCCAAAATGTATTCGGTATCCGTATGCAGCCCCCACTCTGTCTAGTGCCAACTTGAAGCCACCTCTTACATCCTCAATCAGGAACAGTGAGGGGTTATAATTGCTACACTTGGGTACGATGAAAACCAGAGAGAAAATGTCCCAGATCCAATTGCAATTCTAAGGAAAATGTAGGAGCATAATTGATGTCCAAAAGCAGCCTGCGGATGTTAAGTCCCCACTCGGAGCCAAAGCCAGCAAGTCAAGTGCTGCCGAGAGGTCTCTGTGGCCCCACATGGTCAGAGATGGAATATTACAACTCACTGGAAAACCTCAATGGGTTGTAATTTTGTTAGAGTATTAAAACACACCAGTGGCAGAGGCATCCCAGGGACTGTGTAATTTGAAAAAGACACATTCCAGCAATGACTTTTTTTTTTTTCTTTGAAAGAAAAGGCAATCTTAATGGTTTCAATTATTTTTCATCGCTGCCCTCGGATGATGTGGAGTTTCAGATATGGGCAGGAAATTATTTCAAAGGAGTCATTAAATGTATGTTTATGTACTAAAATATGTGTAAATGCTGAGCACGAGAAATGGACTGCTAAACATTGCGTGGAGTGAATTCCACTGAAGGAGGGAAGGAACCCACAAGTTCACTTGCATAGTTATAGGGTCAGGAATCACTGGGAATTGTTTGCTTATAAACAACCATCACCTGACTTTTCCTGAAGCAAATCCCACATCTTCCATGTGGAAACTGGCATCAGGCTAAAAGGTTTGTCTGCATGTAACCCTCTTTCCCTCCTCCAGAGGGAAAATGTGGCCTGAAAATGACACTAGATTCCAGGACCTCCAATCTTCTTGGTACTGGAAGAAATCAGAAGATATAAGTTTGCTAGATGATGTTGGGAAAAGCATCTCCATCTCCAGACTGCTTCTTTCTGTGATAACTGGAAGGAAACGGTTCACATAACTCAACCCACGCTATTTTAAGAAGTCAATCCAGGAAGATATTTGAGGTTTTGATAGTTTTCCAAAGGCAAGGCAGGATTTTTTAAATTTTTCTTTCTTTTTTTTTTTTTTCTAAATCTAGAAGACATCTTCTGGGACAGCAACAAAACTTCCAAGCCGACTCTTGAACCAGTCATGCTTCATGCACTGTCAGATGACTTCCCTGAAAATTTTGAGGCTGCAGACACTTTGCCAAAAAGATCTGTATTACCTGCAACCCACAGGTCTTCCTGAGCTCCTCGAACCCCAGAGCAGCAAATTCTTATCACAGAAATTTAGCCATGCAGAAGAAATTGGGACATATCTGCACATGTTGCTGGGCTGGCGTCACCATCAGTCACGTAGCTTATCTCCTGTTGGGGAGCTCCACCACTCTGACACAAGGAGACCACCATCCCTGGGGAGATGCTGCTGACAGATTGGCCCAATTAACAGATTATTGCAATAGGTTTCTGCTCTGTGGAGATCTCATGAATGGTAACAGAGTGACTTGGAGGAACAAGGGAATCCTGCTCCAGTAAAGGCAAAGCTGCACTAGAACTGAAATCCATGGTAATTTCAAACAACAGGCAACTATTTTAGATACTCATCCCAGTTGTTTATACTGTTTATACTTTATAGAAAAAAATGCTGATGGGATATTTAGCAGAGTTTCTCTGCAGTCATTCAGTTGGCCTTAAATATGACCATCGTTATCCATATAAGAGCTACATGGAAATAAATCAGGCACACTGACTATATAATCATGACAGATTCTAGGAGACTGGAAGAAGCACAGAGAAGATAGATGGTTTTGTGGTTAAAACACTGGTTTACATCAACTGGAAGAGCAATTCCTACCACATCTTCCATTGCAGTCTCTCTGCAAATCAAAATGGAAGGGCGTAGATTTAGATTAGATTTTTAGGAAGACATTTTTCACTCTGAGGGTGCTGAGACACTGGAACAGGTTGCCCAGGGAAGCTGTGGATGCCCCATCCCCGGAAGTTTTCAAGGCCAGGTTGGATGGGGCTTTGAGCAACCTGCTTTAGTGGAGGTGTCCCTGCCCCTGGCAGGGGGGTTGGAACAAGATGAGCTTTAAGGTCTCTTCCAACCCAAACCATTCAGTGATTCTATGAAATTACAGGGTTTGTGCATTTGGACTATGAACTGCTGGAGGAGGGGGAAGTTGTGTTCCTACACCTCCTAGAAGGATGGAATGACAATTCTGCTTGGCACATGTAAAATTTACTGCAATATGATTAATAATAGCAATGATTTGCCTCCTTCAGCTACCTGGGGTTAGTAAAACCAAGAAATCTCTGGCACAAGTGGAGTTTTATACACAGAGAGCATCCGGGACTGATTTAGCCAGCCTCTGGTGGAGGATGCTGCATGGAGTTGGGAACACATGATAGAGATGAATCATAGAATTATTATGGTTGGAAAGGACCTCTGGGATCATCAAGTCCAACCTTAAGCTACTTTTAGAGTGCCTGAGAATTGGTGCCCGTAAGAAAACAGGGAAGTAAAAAAGCAAAGCCCCTTGGTCCTGGGAATGGGAAGTTTTCCTGTATTTTAGCCTGCTGTGAACTGAAGTACCCACCTTGTACAACACCAGCGTCCCCAGGACAATCAGGTCTTCTCCTCCCAGGGTGAATCTTTCTCAGCTTCCACTGGGAGATAGAGATGACCAAGATGAATTCTCCTGCTGTCTCTCATCTGAGGGGATCTGCATCCAAGGGAAGTCTGTACTTCCCTCTGTCTCATGCTTTTTTCCATTCCCTGCCTGTGCTGCTTTCTGGTGCCAAGCTAGTGGTGGAGTGAAGCTAATAACTCACTGATGTGTATTCATGAATGCCAGATAATATGTTAATGACACTATGCAAACACAGCGGATTAAAACAAACAAACAAAACAACACCAGGCCACCTTGGTTTGGATTGTGCTGTTCCCAGTGCCTCCAAGGAGGAGGTTTTCCCTTGGTACAGGTTACTACCTGCCATCTCCTATTATATCTACTCACCCTCATAGTTTGTTTCAGACTTTTGGCAGCCATGACCTAGTTGTTATTTTAGACAGGCCATGGGTTTCTGCTCTGACTGAACCTTTCTGCCCTGGGGCTGGGTCTCCTGAGGCTGGCTGTGCGACCCATGATGGTGGTGTACATCTGTGGAGTCCTCTTCAACAGGAGCAATTCTCACCCACTTTGACAACTCCACAAATGGACTTGCAGATACACTGTCAGGACTGATCCCAGGAAAAAAATGATGTTTTTTTTTAAGCTCCATGGCAGAAATAAACACGACAAAAAGCAAAGAAATATTTCTGGGGGTGGGTTTCAAACACCCTGTGTGTGATACCCTGTGGTTTCACCAACATTCATTTTTCTATGACTCACCAAGAACAGGAAATAACTGAAACCAGCTAAGTGCACATTGATCACAACAAACTCTTCCCTTTCATCTCTGAATATCTTTAAGAAAAGGAAAAGTTGACAAAGAAAGGCCATTCTCTCTCCTTGCACTCATACATGTCCAGCTAGATAAGGTTGCTCACTGTGATATTAGAAAAAGATCCTGTGTGGGCATCCATGGACCATCTGAATTGAATTCGAAGCAGGGATTTAAACAAGTCTCTCATCTTTCAGGGCAGGTCTACTGAGAGAGAGAGAAGAGAAGGCAGTGGGGGGGTGCAATGCCTCTGGTGGGAGAGATTAGGGTACTGGACAACGCAAGGAGAGGCTGTAATGATTGCACATTGCTTTGAGTTCATTGTATTCCCACAAAAGGCTCTGGCCCCGTCATATCTTTCAGCACACTCTATTAGGAGCAGTGATTCAGAAATGATGCAGAGAAAGGAAGGCTGTTTTCTGAAGAAGTTATCCAAACAGCATTTGGCATCTCCTACCTGCTCACAGAGCAAGTGTGACCCTGGACAGCTTGAAAAAACACAAGCACAGCTGCCATCACCTTGCTACATCCCAGCAAAGAGTCCCCAGAAATCCCACCATTAGAGTAGAGGAATATCAACAACTCCAAAGCAGCTTGGTGCTGCTCACCATGGCTTAGCATCTGTCTGCACCAACCTCATTCTACTGGCAGCAGTGGGAAACATTCCCATGAGGTGGTTGGTTATTACCTAAAATTCCACAAACAAAGAGCAGTTCCCAGAATATCGCAACAGCTCTGATCTGGAGATGAACACAGCAATTGCATCTGTCCACCTATGGTTGCCCCAAGACAGGCTGCCAGGGAGCTTTGCACAGGGGTTTCTCTAGCTTTTTTAATCAAGGACCATGAAAAGGTATTACTAACCCCCTCCTGGAGTTGCTTATGTCATGATGTTACAAAAGGATTTGAAAATACAGGTAACAGTCAAGTGTTGCTTTGGTTTCCCCCCATTTTATTTAATTATCCATTTGTAGCTTCAGGGTCGCAGTGGTTCATACAATAAGGAAAGGTTTGCAGTCATTTCACAGAGCTCCTTTGGATGTCCACAGCAGCATTCAGAGACCACGCTGTACCCACTCACCTCTCCATCCAAAGGGTTTGCAATTTCATTTCCTCACAGTGTTTTCATCCACGTCACCATTTTCTAAAGCCCTTTACTGACCAGCAGGAGCAAAATAAGCTGGAGCAGGATGACAAAACCCTCATGGTGTGAAGGGGAAAAAATGATGCCTGGCCAGGTTTCAACCATCTAACTTTATGTGTCATCAGCTTGGATGCGTAAATCTGAGCAAGTTGTCTAGATGCCTTTTATAGTCGACAGAGAGAAAGAAGAACTTCCTGGGTGCCATTCAGCCCAGCTGGGAGAGATGAATTGTGCTCTAGAAAGAACCATCTCTCTTTCTCGACCATAAAGCAATGTCGCAGCAATAAAGCAGCTCAGACATAACCGCCTACCTCTCAGCAAGCTGCAGTTAGCTGAGAAAAGTCCCACTCAAAATAACCCATAAACAACTGCCAGCTTCCCTAAACAGCTCTTATGGCGTAAACAGAATAAAAGCATCCAGGGAGAACTGCTTTTCAGCAGCGTGCTTCCCTCTGACCTCAAACCAGCACAAGCCCCTGACCATGGCTGGAGTTATCTGACCTGGGAAAAGACCTGTTCCAAATCCTAGGTTTGGGGCACTGTACCAGAATTTGGGATGGAACTGGGGGCTGTGGTATGGGAGGGGAGCTGGGCTCTCTCGGGTTTTGGTTTTGAGGCAGTGAAGAAGTTGGACAGTATACAAGAGGCTGTGAACCCTCCCAGGGTGGTGTGGGTTGTGCCATACCGGGAACAGCATCTGACTCCCAGAGATGCAAGGACAGACCATTGAATTACAAAAGGACAAGAATATTGCTGCAGGTTTTCCTGACAAAAGAGGCTTCACCTTTTCCTCCTATCCAAACATGGGAAAATTTCTGAAAATATTTCCTCTGCTCCGTTGGAGGCTCCACCAGCACATACACACACACACACACGTGCAAGATACACAGTCATTCCCCAGGTTTAGCTTTTCAGATTTGCCTATTGACATTCCCCCTCCCTCCTTCCCTTCTTCTCCTGCTCTTCACATCCCCCACTCCATGGAAACACCAGCGCAACTCAGGTTCTTTGTACCATTCACCATTGGTGGAAGACCTGGGGGTGCTTTGCAAAGTAATATTACAAAAAAACCCAACCAACCAAACACCCCCCCCCCAAAAAAAAAAACAAACAACAAAAATAACCCCAAACAAACAAACATATTAAAAAAACCCACCAAACAAAAAATCCAACCAGCACCAAAAAAAAGACACAATAAAATCCCTAAACAAAAAAAAAACCCAAACCACAAAACAAACAAAAACCAAACCAAAAAACTGAACACACACACAAAAACCTCCCCCACACACACCCACAAAAAAAAAAACAAAAAAAAACCAAAAAAACAAAGCAAGGAAAGGGAGCAGAGGAAAAAAAGAGAAAGAAAAGAATGCATGTCAGCTCCAACCCACCACTGCACCGGCGTGCACATGGGTTGCCTTTTGCTCAGCTCACATCAATGCCTCTTATCCTCCGAAGTTATTTCCCCTGGAGTGAACCTATCAAAGATTTTCAGCCTCTCTGGAGAGAGCAGTTCCAGATAACACTGGATTTCCTTGTCAATTTTTCCCTACCAGTCTCTGGCAGCATTTTCTACCTGACACTCTGATCTTGACATACACGTACAAAAGAAGAGTGTGCGTGTTTCTATGTGTCTGTGTGTCTGTGTTTCTGTGTGTCTGTGTGTCTGTGTGTCTGTGTGTCTGTGTGTCTGTGTGTCTGTGTTTCTGTGTGTCTGTGTTTCTGGAGCTGCTCTCTCCTGCTTTGCAAGCAATGCAGCTGCCTTCAGGCTGCAGAGAGGAAGGGAAAACCCAGTAACGCTTGGCATCTGTATAGCACCCTACTCATCAGTGATTCCTGTAGTGTCTTGCCCTCCTTGTAATTACAGTAATTAATATAATTATACTAATAATAATGATTATTCTTTAGGGTGTGCCAGATCTTTGCTAATACATCTCCTTCCCTGGAAATCCTGGGTCTATATTTGTAAAAGAAGTCACTGTAGGGTTTCCAAATAAATGCTCCCCACCAAAATCCTGCTGCTACAACAGCTGGGAATTCAGAAATATCCATCCCCTCTCCCCTCTTTGTTTTGACAACGGTGCTGGAAGGAGCAGCCACTCCAGCAGGTTCCTAGCACACCTCTGATGGTTCAGGTTGGTCTTAAGTGTCTTTATTTTGGGGTGGAGGGGAGGGATCGGTAAGATCTGCTGGTACTGACAGCCCACCAGCCTCCATCAGTGAAGGTGTTAAGGTCGTGGCTGCTGAGAGGAGAGTCTGTGCAACCCCTAAATCAGCATCCCAAGAAGCCGTGTAATTACAAGGCTCTACCTAGAGGCCCCAGAGCTCATTAGCCTCAGCAATAAAATAAGCAATTTATAGGTGCTGTAACTCACGCTGGACTTAAGGGTGGGCACGTCATGGCACAGCACACCACCAGGCACTGCTGCTTGCCTGCAGCTTCAGCCCCAAGCAAGAGTTTTCTAAAGCTCTAGCCCAGCTGCTGCCTCCTGGGCAAAACAGGTCCCCCAAACCACAGAATCCTGTGTGCCAGTTGATGACTTCTTCAAGAAGCCAGTTGGCTTCTTTCAGCCAGTGCTGCTGTTCACACTGCAGTGAAAGGTCCCCAGTCAGCTCACACTCAGCCTCATAAACCCAGACACTGCCTTCCCACTTATCACACTCCCGTGGGTGTATGGGTCACCACCAGGCTTGTCCGTGGAGGCTGCTGGTGTGCAAACAAGACCATGATGGCAGAAGAGTCACACTGCATGGTATCCATATGGACTCTTCTAACCACTGGGGGACATATAGACAGCAAATGATTACTGAAGACCTCCATGCTGAAAAGAAGGGCTCTGTTTGAGACTCTGCAACACAATCTAGCCCCCTCAACAGCAAATCCAGCCCTGGAGAGGATCCTTTTCATTTCAAGTTTTGCTCAGGGGCTCACCTGTGTTACTCCAGCCCTGTAAACACAGATTGGAGACCTGGGCTTCTGGCTAGTTCATGCTGTTCCCTCTCTGGGAGTTTCAGCATTTGTCAATTCCAGGAAGATCCAATAACATTTTAAAGGCAGGATGTGAAATTGGATTATGTGGGACTCAGCCTTTGAGCAGAGAAGAGGTAGCTCTCCTAAAGGCCAACGGTAATCTTTCCTTTTTCCCTGCCTGGGACCTTCACTGAACCTTGAATGGAGAAGCACACGGTTATTCCATTTCACCTTGCAGCTGGCTCGCTGTAATTGATTATATTTGTCAGCTTTTTTTTTTTTTTTTCTTTTAAATGCCATGAATGGATTCATGCTGCACATACAGGTAAACCAGAGTCGCTGCCCTGCAACAATAAGTTCCCTGTTATTCTCTGTTTTGTGCTCACAGTGGGAGAGATGCATCCAAATAAGACAGGAAAAAAAACACCACTTGATAAACCTGAAGTAGGTGTGCAGCATCTAATCCAGCCATCCGTCATCTCTCTGCTCTAATCTGCCTAAAGTCAATGGGGACAGAGAGGGAAGAAGCAGGCAACAATAACAGTATCATGGTAACGGTGAGAGCGATGCTGGAGTGGATCGTCAGCTCTAAGAGCACAGGGAGGGGTGTGCAACCTCACATGCAGCTTCCCTAGGCTGTGTGTCCTGGCTAAGCATTAATCAGATACAAAAGGGCACATGTCACACCAGAATAACTTGCCTATTATTATTATTTACTTCACATAATGCTCCAGCTATTTCGTCAGGTCAGAGCCTTGGTCTTTTCCTTCAAAGACTGAAATAACTGGAGCTGTACGTGGCTAAGAGCATATTCTGCAGCCCCATTTTCAGCTCTGCTCAGGGATGGCACTTTGTAGTCAGGAAGTTCCTGCCATGTCCTCAGCAGCTTGGGGAGATGGGTGGTTTCCGTGCCACTGAACGTGCCATGGAACCAAGGGCCTAGCTCAGAGAAGGGAGGTGTGAAGCATCTTTCTGTCCCAGCAGCACCAAGAGATATTCCCCTAGGACACAATGGTAGCCCTCATTCTGGCAGTGCTTAATGTGACAGTATGAAGTGAAATGTGGACAAGATTAACAGTAAAAATTACGTCTTGACAGTTTCAGGTTTGCAAAACCTGTGGTTTTCCCCCCAAATGTCATTTCAAAGGGGAGCCTGGAACAAACCAGTTCCCTGCTCTGCTCTAAGACCCATTCCTGGTGTCATCAAGAGCTGCAGTCTGAGCCCCCAACTCCTACTGTCTCCTCCTGTCCTGGGATGTGTCTGATGATGGTAGAAGGAAGGGTGTTGGGCCAAGAGGTGTGACTCAGACCTTCTGCAAAAGGCACCACCTGATGTGAACTCACTATAAAATGAACCATTTTGGGGTTTACTCCCATGGATATGGACCTTAAAAGGCACAATTTCATCTCCTCAGAGGGTTCTTGGACTCCTCTAGTACTGCCTGATATCCAAGTACCCAGAGAGGAACAATGGGAACCTGCAGTAGGAATTAACAGGGCACAGAGTAATTACCCAAGGAATAGGGTTTTTAGAAAAACTGCCAATACAAAAATAACCAAAGCAACCCACCAAAAATCCTAAATCAGGAGGACTTCAGGGCTGCCTCCTTCTCCTCTCTCCTCCCATCTCAGTCACATGATGCAGGCTGCCCTCTTGCAAGAGTCTGCAAAGACAAGAGGCAGGAGAGGTAGCAGAGCAAACACACATGCCCAAGGGCCACGTTGTAACTTCTCTCGGTGGCTTTGCAGGAGCTGCAGGGATGTGACAGGAAAATACAGCAACCGAAGCTCAGGGGCTGCCAGCATCATGATATGAGAGTGTGAACAGGGACACAGAAGAAGCTGTTAATGCAGGGTAGATGCCGAAGTAGCCTTAATCCATTTGGCAAATTGGCACCTGACACTGCAAAAAGGCTGTGCAAGGAGAAATAAAGACAGTGGTTGAAGTTTGTCAGGGTGTGATTTGTGTTTGCTAACGTACAAAAAGAGGGAAATTCTCTATTCAAAAGAGACAAATCCTGGTATGTTCCTGCCTCTGCATCAATGAGGTGTTTTAAGGGGTGCTCAGTCCACATCTGGATGGCAGAGTTGGGTCCCATACCTCTCTCTCTGCTCTCCTTTCATGACAGGTCTCTCCAGCTAGCACATTTAAGTCTAAGGGCTTGACTTGCCAGCAGATTGTCACACTCAGTGGTTCATGGATGGGACTGAGCCCAAATTCATTCTCTGTGGTTTGATACCCAGCTCTGCCTCTGCTATTAAATCTACATAACAAGCAAGTTTAGCGGCTGCAAAAGCTGCCAGGCAATTGCAGCTTTATTTAGTTGCATAGCAGGTGCATTTTGGGAAGTGGTTTTTGCAGTCTTCCCTCACACATGCATGCCCACAGCCTGCCTCTGAGGTTAACCCATCCCTGCAGGACTGGGAGTGTGAAGACCAGCCCTTTCCCCCTCTGCTAGTCAGCAGAACATCTACCGCATGGAGTCTTTGAGCTGGAGTCATGCAGCTCAGAGGTGTCCCCTAGTGACACTGGAGAGTCTCATAGTGGGTTTGAGAACTGGTCCCAATCTCTGGTGGGATCTGAAAGCACCAGAAGTCTCGGATGGATGGGTGGATAGATGGATGAATGGATGGATGGATGGATGAGTGGATGGATGGATGGATGCATGAGTGGATGGATAGATGAGTAGATGGATGGATGGATGGATGGATGGATAACTTCCTGAGCACTCACCACTTCCTAAACCCCAGAATTACCACGACAGGGTCGTACTCAGCAAGGCCCTCACTTCAGGTGCCTGGGGGAGGGATCTCTATACTTAGGAGGCATTCAGAATTTTTGTTTTTCCTCCAGGAATTTGTCCATTAGTTTTTTGAACCTGCACAAATGTTCGCCCTGAGAATTCAGCCAGTAGAACAACACATCACCTGAAGGATGTCATTGTGTTTGCTTTCAGCTTGCTTTCTGCAATGTGCTCTCTGCCTGGCAGAGTTGATGCCTCCTTGTTCTTGTGTCAGAAGAGATGGTGAACAAGCTGTCTCTTCATTCCTCAGTGGCACTTGGAGATTTACAGACATCCTACTGAATCCACTCTCAGTCATCTTTTCTACTGCAGAATGTAGTTATGTTGTGCTATCAGGATATAATTTCTGGCTCTAAGCCACAAACTGAGCAGGATCTGCAAGAAAATAGGAGAAAGTATCTTTGGAATGCCCATGCTCCTGGTTTGCTACAGCACACCCTTGCTTCCAACAGCAAATTGCTTTGCAGCCCTGTACAAACCACTTGAGGTTGCATTCACCTCTCCTCACTCTGACTGTCTAAATTGGAGGTATTTTACAAACCAAACCTCAATACCTCCTTTAGAGGGAGAGAAGTCCTTCTGTAGACTATCATGGGACTTCAGCCACCAGCTCTTGTAGAGGTACCAATGTCATATCTGGATGAATCCCACCCATAGGATTAGGGGTGGTAAACTCAATTTCCTCCCCACACACTTCCATTTGCCCATCTGTGCAAGCACAGGCAGCGTCCCCACCTCACAGCATTATTCAGAAGCTCAATTAGTTAATGGCTGCAAAGTGCTGGTGAGATGGCTAGCACTATAGAAACCCTATTCTCAGCAAGTGCTTCCACTATTTAATAAATAAATAAATAAAGGAAATCCACCTGACAAATCTGTGGCTACAAGGACCAGGATGCCACATGAGATGGACAGTGAATGACTGAGAAGGGAAGGGGAATTACAGTTCATCTTCCAGTTGCTGTTTGTTTAATACATAATGAAAGAGGGCAGGTTTAGATTAGATATTAGGAACAAATTTTTCACTCTGAGGATAATGAGGCATTGGAACAGGTTGCACAGAGAAGCTGTGGATGCTCCATCCCTGGAAGTGTTTGAGATCAGGTTGGATGAGGCTTTGAGCAACCTGGTCTCATGGAGGTGCCCCTGCCCATGGCAGGGGGGTTGGAATGAGATGATCTTTAAAGATCCCTTCCAGCCCAAACCATTCTATGATTCTATGATTTTTATCTCCCTTTTGGCTTAAACGCTCAAGAGCAAAGTAGGAGGAAAAAGTTTGTTACTGACTTACTAATGTGTCTGATGAAGGGCAAGAAACCTTCCAGTGCACAACTGAGACCACCCCACTCTGGCTTCACATTGCTACTTCTTCTACATTTTTACCATTTCTAAGTTAAAAAGCAGGCAGGGAAAAAACCAAAACCAAAACCAAAACCAAAAAAAACCACACACACAAAAAAAACCAAACCAAAACAAAAAAAAAAAAGAAAAAAGACCTTCCCAGATTGTTTTTTAATGTCATAAAGAGGTGGGAAGAGGCATTAACCCTGTCACTGTTCTTCAGTGAGGCAAAACGAGTCAGAAAGATGCAAACTTCTTTCCAACACATTCTTTTTTTTTTTTTTTGCTGTGGGCTTTTCCCTTGCTTCAATCCTGGCCAGTGTCACTACCCAGTGCTGAACACACACACAGCCCTTGAGGCTTCTTTGAGCTTTTTCTGCAGGCAGCTGCGTGCCGTCGTCACTGCTGTTTGCACAGCTGAATGCCTGTAATACCTGAGTCAGTGCAAATCCCCCCAGCTATCAGGAAATCCAATTTTATGGACACGGCTAAATTTGTGTGATGTGTTGGTGGATTAATTCATGAAGATCGTTGCCTTCTCAGCACTGTAATTCAAGCTCTTTTCTTACCAGGGAGAGAGGCAGGCACACGGATATTTTCACATCATGGGGCCAGTCAACAAGTGTCACAGTGGGATGCAGAAGCAGTGTGTAAGATTGTGCGTGGCCGAAGGTCAATACGACTGTTATAGTGCTGCATGGGATTGGTCAAAGATTTTAAATGAGCAGTCCAGATAGGTTAATTCTGATTCCATGGATATTGATGGGTCAAAAGGCTTCCAGCGACTCCAAAGACTGTATGTACCCATTGTCCATCCTGGGATTTATTTTTTTTTCTGGGTAGAAGTAGACTGACTAAAATCAATAAATAACACCTGATTTCTTGGTCAAGGTGGAGAGGAAAAGCTTTTATTTGGGAGGCAACAGTCTGCTTATGCTTTGATCCTGCCCCATGTCCTTCTGCTCTTTACATTTGTACAGCACTTTTTCCCTTTGTGCTCTAGGAAAGCTGCAGGTTGTTGCTGTGCCTTTCTGGTGTCCCTGGCCAGCACCACTCTAAAGCCCTTTATCCCTGAACAGGTATCACCAGAGCTTCCCCTAGAAGGGCCTTCCCAAAGTGGATAAAGAATCATAGAATCGTGGAGACAATTAGATTGGAGAAGACCCTTAGGATAATCAAATCCAACCATTAGCCTAACACTACTAAGTCCACCACTAAACCATGTCCCTAATATCACTATTCTTGCCCTGGTGAAGTCTCTTCCATTAAAATGAAAGCCAGAGAACTCCACACCCCAGAGACAGGAGGTAATTGATATTTTCTTCATCCTTTACTTTCACTAGAAAACTGAGACCCAGCACAGCTGTGACTTGTGGAAGAAGCAGTGTGAGTTTCTCCACACCAGCATCCCTCTAACCTATGTTTTTTCATCTTCACAAGGGCTATGCTACTGGTCCTGAAGTAGGAGGACCCACCATAGACAGCAATGCCCCCAGCAATATCATCATGGCCTTCATCTGACAGATGTGATATATTTGTTTCTTCCAGCTCCTGACCAAGCAGTGTGTTCTGCACTTCCCCTTACACAACACAGAGGACAAGCTCTATGTCCCCCAAGAAGCTAGACATTCCTTGTGTCATTCCAGTACCTAAAGCATCAGGGTCACAAGATAACTCAGCAATCACTGCAGTCACACACCAGAAGATGCCAAAAACCATGACACCAATGGCACAGGGTCACCAATTCAGGAACCTCAGGGGGAAGCCATCGCTTAGACATCGTATTTGTCTTTGCAGTTAAATGCACATGAATAGGGACCTAGTTACAGGCAATACTGGGCCTAAAGGGAAACCTCAGAATTTTGAGGCCAGTCAGGAGCTCAGATGAATGGGAACCATCATATGCAGCCTCCAGAGCCCCCATGAGTCAGAACTTCTCTGCAAGCAGGACCATCAGTTTGGTGTTGGCATGGATCTCAAAGCACATCAGGGAGGGTGAAGGAATAGTGTTTGTTCTGTTTCATGGCTGGAGAAAAACATGAGGGCAGTAAAAACATAACCTATCTCAAGCCACATGGGAGCAGTTGCAGATTTGGGAGCAGATCCAGGAAAAGGATGGTGCATTGATGAGTTGTGTGCACACAAGGGTGGGTCCCACTAAAGTGACTGGCAGGACCTCCACTGTCTTCTTGAAAGCAAGGTTTTCATCCACCAGCATAATGCAGACTATGATTTACATGAACATCCTTCATGTAATAACTGTACAGCACTGATGACCAATCAGTGCTACTGGTTCCTGCATCTCATCTAAGGCCCACATTCTTGGACCAGTTCACAACATCCCACATCATCTGCAGGGAGTCATTGGAGCTTTCTGAAGATTGATGGGACCCTGGGAAATGGCAGAAGTGAAAGTCTAAGGAGGGTTTGATCTGATGTAGGCTCATCTTGGAAGAAGAAAGGAAAAAAAATGGGCATCAGATGGTAGGAGAAAAGACCTTATATCACCCTACAAGACACCTTAAATATCTTACAGACTGAAAAACCCACAGGCATGTGGTCTGCTCTTCCTGCTCCCAGTTCATGCCCAATCTCTCTCCATCCATCTCCTTTTCCTTTTAAAATCTAATTTCCTTTTAAAAATCTAATTTCTCTAACCTTCTGGAAGCAGCCAGACATGGTTCAAGAATGACCTTCCACCCCCTCCATTAAAGTCTGTCTCCCTCTGCCTTTCTTCATATACCTGTTTATATCAGTTTCAGGTGAATGGAGAAGGCCCACTTAAAGTTTTTTTCTGGGATATTTTTTCACAAAATGGGCCATTAAACCTAATGTATGATATTTGCAAAGTGTGTGCTATTAAACAGAGTAGCATTTAGCATATGAAATATATTTAGAATATTAGAGATCGGGATCATTTTCTCTTCACAACACTTAAAATGTGTTGGAAAGTGAGGGAGAAGTGCATTAGTAGAAGGATCAGGTTGTGATTCAAGGCTGAAAAGTTAAAGCTCCCTGGACCACTGTAATTTTGACCCCTTCTCCAAATCATTATGGTAGGACATAGGGTCTTTCATTACTTGAGAGTATAACACTGGGCTTTGGGAGCTTTAACTCTGCATTATCTGGCTCTTGTGGGTTTAAATCATAATTTAATGTTCTATTAAATTAGATATTTCTCTTTTTTTTTTTTCTGTTAAAATCATTCATTTTCTTATTTATTTTTTTCTCAATGCATTAACTTGGAGATTTTTTTGAAGGGGGAAGTTAAAAATGTGGGGAAACTAGAGAGATCAACTCAATTCACACACACAAAAAAGCTTCTTGGGGTACACACCGGAAAACCACTTTGTTCAGGGTGAATGATGCAATGAAACTTTTGCACAAGATTCAGATGCAGCATGTTCATAAAGACAAAGCAAAAAGCCCATCAAAGGAACATCCTTTATTGTGCTTCACGTGAAAGTATATTTCAAAATATGTAAACACTCAAGACTTGTGTTTTTAGTAAGGAGGATTCTTCCACCTTCCTGTGCTTCCACTGAGCTCACCTCTTCCCAAATCCTTCCTTCCTTCCTTGTTCTTTTACTGAATAATTCCTGTGATGCCCTCTGCTCCCCCCTGGTCCTACATCAGGATTTTGCCTCATTTCTCTGGTCCCTAAAGACTGGAGGGGTTCTTCTGAGAAGCCCCAAGGTTTTGATTTCAAGATCTTTGAGAGAGAAAACATGTATCTATGGGTTTGTAGAACACTGGACAAACACACATTTGTTATTATTAAATTTTGTGTGCAGAGTTGCAGGTAGATACACCATCATGTTTACACCACCATTGTGATAGACATTTCTCACTGATATGCTTCATACTGACCTTATCAGATGGAGCCAAGCAGTACATTTTTGAGGTCCACAGCAATGCTGGGAGGGCTGGAAACCCCTCTGCTGGGAGGTCAGGCTGAGAGGGTTGGGGGTGTTCAGCCTGGAGAAGAGAAGACTCTGAGAAGATCTTCTTGTGGCCTTTCAGGACTTCAGGGTTGTGTCGGAAAGATGGAGACAGACTTTTGATCAGGGCCTGTTGGGACAGGACAAGGGAGGATGGTTTGAACTCAAAGAGGGAGATTGAGACTGGAGAGGAGGAGAAATTGTTGGTGCTGAGGGTGGGGAGAGCCT